>JAGFNQ010009745.1:0-23021 GCA_024364735.1 Boesenbergia rotunda | reverse complement strand
ACTTACCAGCAGCCATGTCAGCAATTTCAGCTGCAAAACAAGCTTTTCAGCAATCCCATTTGAATTTTCAGCAACCAAACTTTCAGTTTCAGCAAGGGTGTTTAGATAATCAGAATTTTCAGCAACCACCCTTCCATCAAGTTCAACCAAACCAGTTTTTTCAGCCACCATTACAACAATTCCAGCAACCACAACAATACCAGCAGCCATGTCAGCAATTTCAGCAAGATTTTCAGCATCTTAACCAAAATTTCCAGCAGCCTTTTGTAAGTTTTCAGCAAGGAAATAATCAATTTCAGCCTCAACCTCAGCCATGGCAGCAAGAATTCCAACCTATACAGAATTTTCAACAACCTCTTCAATATTCACAGCCATACGATCCAAATTTTCAGTTTCAAAATCAGAATTTTCAGCCCACTCAAATTCAGTTTTCACCACCACAATTTCAACCTCAGATCCAAGAATTCCAGGGCTACAATTTTCAGCAATCTCCACCAACTTGTGAACCAAATTTTCAGCAGTTTAATCAGCCTGTGCAACCATTTGATCAGCCCCCACAGTTTCCATTTCAGCATGCACAGCCTACTCTTGGTCTTCAGCAGCCTTATGTTACTTTTCAAGACCAACAAGAGCTTGAGGCTCAACAACAAAGGTTTGGGGAAATTGTGCAACAAAGAATTCAAAACCTCAGAAGGCAAATGGGACAATTGGCTAGTGATTTGAATCAGATAAAAGCCCAAAGATCAGAACAGTTATATTCTCAAGATACTCTTAATTCTGAGAGCCCCGGAGTTGATTTTATATCAGTTCAAGGTGACCCTAGTGCATGGCCAAGTCCTTCTTCAAGTGATCTTAGAATTTTGGTGGAAGAAGAAGAAGAAATCATTAAAATCAGGGCACCTACAGCATGCATCCCTTCGGAGATTCCTATTCAAAATTCATTTCCAAATTTTTCAGCTCCAGAAGAAGAAACTGAAGCTCGACAGGACCATTCTCATCTTTTATTTTGTGATGATAGTATTAGTGATAGTCCTAATTTTTCTAATGTTGTTGTTGCAGATATTACAGAAAGAGCATTCATAGAAGATGATTCTACAGGTGTAGGGGATTGCACTAAGCTCCAGGGACCACCAACAGTGATGGATACATTAGAAGATTCAGAGGATGAACCAGAAAGTGTAGGGACTTGCATGGTGGAAGCAAGAACCCAAGGATTACCTATTCCAGTTGAGTGTCCACCAGAGCTTGAGGCTGATGAGGAGCATATACTTGATCAGGAGGAGGCCATGGATACATCTACTCTTGTAGGACCTCCAGGTATTCTTCAACACACTCAGGTAAATATTTCTCCTCTTTGTTCAGAAAAATTCAGCGAGGTACCTAGTGCTGACTTTATTAGTTCTGATGAATTTATTGATATACCTTGTGTAGAGACTGCTAGTGAAAATCCAATTGAGGTACCAAAAATTGATTTCATTGGTCGTAATGCATTACTTGATACATCTCTTGATATGGATTGTGAAATAATTTTAGAGGCACCTATAATTGATGTTGTTTGTTATGATGAATATCTTGATACATCTTTTGTAAATATAGATTGTGAAAAAATTTTGGACGTGCCTGAAATTGATGTTATTTATTTTGATGAATCTCTTGCTATATCTTATGCTGAAGTTGAATGTGAAAAACTTATGGAGGTATCCGAGATTGATTTTATTGGCTGTGATACATTGCTTGATACATTCTTGATAGGAAATAATTATGAAAATACTATTGATGTGCCAAAAGTTGATTTCATGGGTTGTGATAAGTTTCTTGATATACCTTTGGAGGATATTACTTATGAAAAATTCATTGAGATACCAGAATTTGATTTTATTGGATATGATACAGTTTTGGATACAATTCATGCAGAAACTGATATTATTTTATTTCCTTTGTACCCTGCACGCTTGAGAGAGATATTACATTGTTTTGCAGGGTCCAGAAGACTTCAGAAGTGGGTGCTCCAACTGAACAGACTTCAACCTCCTGGAAGGACTTCTAAAAGGCATAAAGAAGGAGGAGATGATTTTACTTTAATTCGAAGCACTCCATTCCTTCAATGGATTTTGAACCTAAATCGCCTTCGGCCATCGGAGCATATTTCTGCAAAGTTCAAGTGTGGGGGAGTCCTAATTCTCTCAGCCAACCATGTTCCTCCACTACCACGATGGAGGCTACTTCTGGATAGGCTCCGTCCACCAGAATAAGAGGAGTTTATTCTTTCTTGCATTTTCTTTTATCGCATTTTTCACTTTTATGTTTTCTAGAAGTAGAACTTTCTTTTAAAATGAGTTCTCGTTAATAAATGCATGAGTAGAGTAGAATGAATAAGAGTCATTGTAAATACCTTGTTATTTCTTTTGCCACTTTTTCTTGCATGAGTGGAAATAAATGTATCCCTCTAGGTTATCTCCATAGCATTTTAGAGTCTTTTGAAAATAAATTAAATTTGGTTGTCAAAACTTAGGGTTTGAGCTTATGATTGAATTCTTGGATGTTTGAGTATTACTTAGCTTTAGATTCTTAATTGATGATTTGAGATGAATCATTTGCACCTAGTGAGAATTAACCTTATTTTTGTGGCACACATATGTGATTGAACTCTAGAACTTGCTTAGGTTCTTTCAAAATTATATTTCAATGATTGGATCACATCTATAGAGGCTAATCATTTTGTTTATCTTTCCATATCAATTTTGGCAAAAATCATGTTCATTCCATTTTTCTTTACTTATTTCTTACTCTTACCCTCACTTTTCTATGGACTTGTTGTTTGGGATGTTTTCTTAATGCTACTTTGCCCGAGACGGACAAAGAATTAAGTGTGGGAGAGTGACTAGAGTTTGGAATTATTTTGGTGCAAAGATGTATTTCATTTCAAAGAAATTTTTTTTTTGTGAAATTGAAGCCAAAAGGTGCCAAGTGAGTGAATTTGAATTCCAAAAATGAGCAAGAGGATGGAAGCAAGTGGCGAGTTGAAGCTGAGAAAAAGTCTAAATTCTGTGCAGGAATTTCTGCCAAAAACAGTTTGTGCAGATCAGTGAGGGAAACAATCTGAATTTGCAGTTGAACACAAGCTGAATTCCAGCTGGATACAATCTGAATTGAAGGCTGATGAAGTTGGAATTGAAGCTGAATTGAAGCTAAGATACTTTGACTTTGAGCTGCTGAAATGATACAAACTGCTGTGCCAAGAAAAAAAAATGCAGAAATCTGGGCAGTTAACAAACTTAGGAAAGAATTCTATGCTAAGGTGGAAGCCATAAGTGAAGTGGAGTTGAACACAATCTGAGCTGGAAATCCAACTCACTGATCAGAAGTTTGAATGGAAGCTGAAGTGAATTCTGAATTGAAGAGAAAAATGCAGGAAAATCTGAAAGGAAAGTAAAATCTGTGCCAGAAGAAGAAAATTTTTTTTTGTGAAGCTTGATTCGGTCAGTAAAGTTTGGATCAGGGGTTATGGAAGCTAATCAAGATCAGAAACAACATGTTAGAAGCTGAATCTCAGCTGTACAAAATCGGAATTTCTGAACAAAGGCTGATCAAAAAGCTGAACTAAAAAAAAACTGGACTGCATTGCAAGGGACTGTTGACAAGGGTTAAACGAAAAACCACTTGGAAATTATTAGGAATTTTGAGAGCAGTAAAGTTGGGGATGTAAGCTGAAAATACATCTAGGAAAAAAAAATCAGTGTGATACTATGAAGGCAGATTCAAAAACAGGAAGTAGAAAATCCTTGGAAGCTCACGGCACTAGGAGGGATTGGAGATGATTCTGAGATGGAACTGAGCATATCATGACTGAATAAAGAAAGCAATTAGCAGCTAAGATCAAATGCAGAAAAGAAAAGAGAACAGAAAACAGTTTGGAAAAGAAAAAAAAAAGATAAACAAAGTTGGCACACAAAATGGAATGTTGGTACCATGGAAACAAGTGAATATTTTTCTCATCTGGATTTAAGCCTTGCTCCAATACATTCTGAGTTTTACTAGAGAGAAAGAAAGAAGAGAAAAAAAATATGATGAAAAGAGGAAAAGAAAAACAAGTGGCACGCATAGACAAGGTGGAAGTTGTCACATTGAGAACAAAAGGGTTTTTCTTCATCCAAATCAAAGGAATTATTCAAATTGGACTTCACCACACTTTTTATAGCATTAGAGGGCTGTAAAGAGAAGCAAAGAGCATCAAAAATATCCTTGAGCATTCAAGTCTCCCACTTTATCAATTTTCCCATTTTCTTGGTTTTTATTCCACTCCTTACCATTTTCTATGTTTTCACTTGTTTTTGTAGATGTTGATCCTAATCATGAATAATGGTGGAGAGTAGACAATAAGCAAGCCTATAGTAGTGCAAGAAGCATGTGTGTTTGAGTGAGCTCCACTTCCATAATCAACTTAGAATTTAAGGAGAGAGCCACCAAAATTTCCCTTGAAAGGCTAGTGAGTTAAATTCATCTCAATGACTCATGATGGATGAAAAGGCTAAGTTGTTGATTTAAGGACGAGATACTAATCCATAGAGCTTAGATTTTAGAGAATTGACAACCTTAGGTAATTTCTTTTCATTTGCTTCTAATTATGCTTAAGAAATCTAGGGGATACTTATTTAGTAGTTTCGCGAGACGCTCAAGCTTAAGTGAGGGGGAGTTGATAAGTACCATTTTGTTGATTATTTTAATTGCTAAAATCCATGTTTGACCCATGTTTTACTTGCTTAATTGTGATTTTACCCTAGGTTTTAGGATTTCCTATTATTTTGGATTTAATTGCAAATTTACACATATTTGGATTATTTGGCCACTAATTTTTTGATCTATTTTTTGTAGGCATGAAAGGATCCTGGACCTAGGGCATACTGGGTCAAACTTGAGTCGGAAGTGGACCCGGATCGAGTTATCAAGTTTCGGATTAATCTGGGCCATCCGATTCAAAAGCGGCTAGATCTGAGCCATCCGGGACCATCTGAAGCAATCCGAGCTAGGGCTAGGGTTGATCAAGCACTCTGATCAAGATTTGAAGGTTTCATCCCAATCAGAGCTCATTCAACCGTTGGATCAAGCTTGGAGGGCTCTAGATCGTCCATTCAAAGATTAGGTTGATCTGGACCATCCGTTGCACATCTGGAGGATCCGAGCTACCACGAGGCAGATCCTGACCCCAGATCATCATCATCAAAGTTTGGATTAAATCAGAGCAAGATCAGCCGTTGGATTTCCTCAAATCAATCTGGGTCGTTCATTCATAATTACTTAAGGAAATTTTCCCCGCAGCTTCTCCTCGTCGAGTCCTCGCCGTAGCTTCCGCAGTTCTTCACGTTTTTCAGATGTTCTTCATTTCTATTGTAATTTTCTTCAACAGAGGGCGTGACCACATCGATTTCGATCCTTGATCCAGTTCTAGATCATTGGAAAGGGTTCTCCGTGAGGATTCCAGCTCAATTCCGGCCAAAAACAGAGATGATTGAGGATCTCGTCAGATTTATGAGTTGATCGCCTTGGTCTCGTTTTGTGCACTTCACATCCATCCGAGCTAGCCTGAGGGTCCTCGGCTGAGCTCAGAACATCCCCAAATCATCATCGCCATACTACATAGCGAGATTGAGTTGATCGATTGCTGTTTTCAGCTTTGAGCCGAGTTGGATTGAATCAATTCACAGAGGCTGTTTTCCATTGATTTGTTGAGTTTAGGGGTTCGAGGCTCACCCTTGTGTGACGAGCAAGGAGTACTGGAGCTGAGGGAAGAGATCGATGTTTAGTTCTTATTGAATTTTCAGTTATTAGGCTGTAATTTCATTTCTGCTGTTTATTTTTCAGTTCAGAATTTCTGTATCGGTTTGTTTGGATCTTTTCTGCATTCATTAGTGTTTTTATTCTGAATTGTCATTGGCTAGTTCGGTTGTTAGTTAACAATTGTAGTTGAATTCAATTTGGTTTCTTAATTTAGCTCATGCGTATCAAATTCCAGTTCATTTCCTCTTGCATATCAGTTACAGCTTATGTTCTGCAAAAGTTTCAGTTTCGTTTCTTTTGAGTTTGTGTCAAGTAATCAATAGCCCTTTTAAGCTTTTCTGAATTGTAAATTAATGCACTGATTCCAGCTTGTTTGCTTTCTTTTTCTGCATTTAATTAGGTGCAGCAAATTTGTTTCTGCGTGCCAGTGTTAATTCTGATTTTGCAGCTTCTCACGCATTTAATTTCTGTCTAATTCTGATGCTTTGAATCAGAGGAAACAATTAGTGTGATAATGCATTGGATCTAAGTGTTTTGCATCTAGATTTCTACCTGAATTTCTGCTCAGTTGCTCTTGTAGCAGTTTCTGCAATTAATTTCAGCTTAACTCGTATCAGTTTCAATTTCCTACCAATTAATTCACGTTCTGAGTATCAGCTGATAGTATCTGAATTGAGAATCAACGAATCTTGGTTTATCTTCTAAATTTGCATTGCAGATTGTTTCATTTCCATAGCATTTGGAATCAAATTCTGAATATCAGTTTCTGAAATTCAGTTAGTTGCAGTTCGATCAATCTCTGCACACTCAGTTTAGCACCTCTGAATTTTGTGACAAGTAAACATAGCATCTTCTAAATTTTATCCGAACATTTAGAGTGGAGTACATTGATCTCAGTTGCTTAGTTTGCTTATGAATGTAATTGGTTCTTTCTCGGCATTCAATTCTGAAATCTGCATGTTGTTTCTGCATTCATGAATCTTTATTTCTGCACTTAACTTGCTTGATGGATCAGTCATCAATCTGAATTCTTTTAGTCATTCCTGCTTATTACTATCCGGTAGCGTTGCTTTTCAAGCTAAAGTTATCAATCCATTTCTGAGTTGTCATGAATGGTTCCTGCACTTAACATCGATTCTGCACATCAGATTTGGTGGCATGCATCTTGTATCAAATGAGTTCGGCATTGATTTGGTATCAAATTGTCTATAGATTGCTTAGCATTTGGTTGTTTTGAATGGCAAAAACCTGAAGCTAAAATCTGCATTAGTGAGTTTCGAAACTAGCTCTGATTTCCTGAATTTTGCAAAGTTGCATAGGTTGATTTAATTGTCATTGGTTGAGTTACTAATTACTATCACATTGTTTGGTTCATCAGTTTGGATCCCTTCATTTATATTGCGATTCCATTTCAACTTGGAACCAAACCCAAATCTATTTGAAACCCAAAAATATTAACGACACATAAACACGAGCTCGAATCAAACAAACTCTCAACTAGTCCCGAGGAAAAATACGACCTGTGGCCCCTTTACTACATTTTCATATTCTTGATTGCAAAAAGGGTTTCCAGCATTCTATAAATATCTAAATTTGAGACCCACATTCGTGACAGTCTATATTGGGTCCATCAGCATTGCATATGCATTGTTTTGCATTATTTTTGCCATTGACTACTGTTTTGCTTTCCCTAACTTAAACATATTGCCAATCATCAAAAAGGGGGAGATTGTTGGAGCAATCGACCCTAAGATAGTCCGGAGTGACCATAGGTTTTGATGTTTGGGCAAAGGGTTTAAGTTAGGTTTTCCCTTGTGTACTTATATGTGTATTTTGAGTATGCAGGTTGTACAGGTTACACATATGGACTTGACTGGACGACCTCGGTATGGTGAAGGATGGCATGGAGGCAAGCTGGAGGCTTGCGTGCGCATCCGCGGGACCTTGGAGAGCAGGGACGATGAGCTGATGGGCGCGGACTTCGAGGCATGCGTGAAGGATGGCATGGAGGCAAGATGCAGGCTTGCGTGCATCCGAGAGACAGGAGCCGAAGATGAAGAGGGCACGAAAGCAATAATCGAGGCTGCGGAGGAGGAGTTAGTCGAGTCGTGAGGCTCGAGTGCTGTGTGAATGTACTCGGGAAGGGATTTAGCTAGGGACCAGTCGACTGTCCTGGGGCAGTCGACTGGTAGGTGGCTGGTGAGCTGGCAAATTCGAACGTTGGGAGTGTCAACGGTCGAATTTGGCTGGCACCAGTCGACTGCCCTAGGGGCAGTCGACTGGTAGCGAGAAATCAGCCTCGAATCCTATTTAAAGAGGACTTCGTGGTAGCTGAGTTTCTTGACGAAACTTGTCTTGGTTAAAGGCAAGTTAGTAGTCTTTGGGCTCAAGGTTGTCAAAGGTGTTGTGGTGAGGTTTCTCCACCCACAAGGAGCGACGAGAGCTAGCCGGAGGTTATCCGGAGAGTGATCCATCGACGGATTCTTGGATTAGTCACCCGGTCGGGGTGGATACCAAGTAAATTGATTTGTTAGCATTGTTTCTTTATTGTTAGTTTTATTTTGTCTGTATATCCGCTTGCGCACTAACAATCTTGTAGAGAAGAACCGACAATCGCTATTCACCCCCCCCTCTAGCGTACCGGAAACGATCCTACAGGAAGAATTCTCTTCCTCAAGCTTTTGAACTTGAGTTGAGTTTCCTTCTTAAACTGGTTCGGTCAAAGAACTCAAGTTGACTTCCTCTTTCAGGAGTTTTACTTCCTGTCGGAGGGTTTCAACCCGGATGTTGGCTTTCACCAATTTGCGAGACAAGTAAGAAATTAAATCATAAAGTTTGGATTCCGGATAACCTCTTACCGTGATTTGTCCGTCCTCCGAGATCGAAAGCTTTCCGGTGCCGACGTCCTCGTCTGGTTCTGATTCCGTTCCGGAGTCGATGTCTTCCGAGGCGGTCAAGGCGAGTAGATTTGAGTGCAGAGTTTCTTCTTCTTCTTCCGAGGATGATTTGTCCCAGGTTGCTTGAAGAGCCTTCTTCTTCCAAGCCTTTTTGTTCTCTTTCAGGTTGGGGCACTCTGATCTGAAATGCCCCTTCTTGTTGCACACGTAGCATGTTATGTTACCTTTGTTCTTCTGGCTCGTCGAGGGTTCAGATGGATTTTCCTTCTTCCAATTTGACTTCTTCTTGTTCATTTGGTTTTTGAGCTCCTTGTAGTAGTTGCGAGCTAACCAGACCAGTTTTGGATGATCCCCTTTATCGTCGTCTGATTCCGAGTCTGAGTCAGACTCAGGTACTGGTTGAAGCTTCTTTTTTTGATATCTTCCTGGAGTTTTCACTGCAACAAACGCAATACTCTTCTCGACCAATGCAATATTAGTTTGTTCGTGTAATTCTAACTTAGAAAATAATTCGTCTAGCTTAATTTCGGAAAGGTTCCAGGAAACCTTGTATGCATCCACCATAGACACCCACAATGTGTTCTTTGGGAACGAGTTTAGGGTATACCTTATAAGGTCACGGTTTTTGACCTTGTGACCTATTGAGTGCAGCCCGTTCATCAGCTCCTGGATTCTTGCATGGAGTTGTGCTGTTGATTCGCCGTCATGCATCTTTATCATGTAGAGTCTGTTGAGCAACAAATATCTTTTGTTGATCCGCGTATCAGACGTACCTTCATGCAGTTCAATGAGTTTGTTCTAGAGTTCCTTCGCGCTGGGTCCGACTCGGTTCAATTCTTCTTTCGTCGGGCTGCATTGTAGTGTCTGTGTAGCTTTTTCGTTGGCCTCGATCTTCTTCATGAGTGGACCATCCCACTCAGTGTAGCCTTGCACCACGCATTCTGCATTTTTGGGTATCTCCAGTCCATACTGAATGATAATCAACATGTCCACCTGAGTTTTCAGGTGGACCCCCATCCTACTCTTCCAATAGGAGAAATCTTCTCCTGAGAAGAGTGGTGGTCTAGCGGTGCTATATCCCTCTTGCATGGCTATTTAATGTTTAAACTGAAAAATTTACAACCAAAAACTTGTCCCAAGACTAAGTCTTGGATTAGTAGTACGATAGAAAAATAGTAATAAGAAAAGTCAAGTGGTGTTGCACCAACCTCGATTAACGAGAAAAATTATGAACGAAAAATATTTAAAATTCAAAAAATCTGAAAAATTACTCAACTGGTGGTTACACCAGAATTGAGCCACCTACTCTGGTACCACTTGTGAGATCGTTTAGAATCAATAAGGGGGGGGGATATCGATCGATAATTTTCGAAAAACTAAGAGCAATTACGCAGCGGAAAAATTCAATGCTAACAGTGTTATATTTTACTTGGTTCGGAGTTGCGGTCGGCTCCTACTCCAAGACCCACGGTCCTTGACCGTTTACGATGGGCAATTCTATATTCTGAGAAAATAGTACAAGTTTAAAGTTGAATATAGAATTAAAAAATACAACAATTAAAACATTATACCGACGACCGGAGAAGATTGAAGATCGGAGCCGCGGGACATCGTTGGCGCTTGAGACTGTCCCGCTTGAGACTTGAGCATGGAGCGTTTGGAGCAGAGCGCTTGAAAGAAATTGTTGGAAGCAATTGTACTCAGAAGCAAGGGGTGAACCCCTATTTATACTAAGTCCTTGGGCACCTGTGTTGAAGGGGGTGCCTGACACATGACCTTCGCTGCGCGAATCTCCATTCGCAGACTTGGCCAGCGCTTATCCCTTCAACTGGGGTGCCTGAGCTGACTGGGGTGCCTGTATCTGTTAGTAGGAGCCCTAGAGCCAATTATGTGATGATTGACTAGGGACATTTTGTATTATATTCTATCATTAATAAAGGCATGTTTGGTTATTATACTTACTTTGTATTTGTGCCAAATAACTATGTATAATAATGTCCTTGGGTAGTAGGTTCTTATCTACATTATATCGATTGGTTGAATCGATAGTGAGATAATGTAGAGAACACTACTCTAAACCATTCCTAATCAAGTATTAATATTCAAGGACAATATTAATGCATGGAGACTAGTATGTAGGTCAACTGATGACTTGAGCTCACAAGTCATGGATATGTGATATCAAGTTAACACATGGGTATACATTGGAGAATGTGTACTGAATTGACCCGCCATGAGAAAGTTTCATAGATTGTCATATGAGTGTCATAAACTTTCTCATGTGACTATTAGTATGAATAGTCCTTAGACCTGAAGTCACTATGGTTCCCTACATAAGGAGTTATGTACTTTGGTATCGTCAAACGTCACCCGTAACAGGGTGGACTATAAATGCGATCACTGGGTATGTAATGAATTATGCGGAGGGATGTGAGTGATGTAGATGAGATCTATCCCTCCCATATGACGGGAGTGATATTTGTGGGCCCCTTGATCGAGTAGGACTGCTGAAATGCATGGTCATGCTCAAATGAGTCAATATGAGATATTGAGCTTATTTGTTTGAGTGAGTCTACTCGGGGATCAAAAAACACAAGATTGATTGAGATGACACGGTCTATGCCTCATTGGTCAATCTAGATATTAAGGACAGAAGGACAAGGTCATACATTATCATAGTCACGGAGTTTAGTCGGATCTCGACTTTTCTTGTTACTTGGATAGCAATGATGCATTGCTAGATGTCACTCATTGCTTATGTGTCTAAAGCGTTTAGGCACATTGCCAACGTCACGAGAACCTATTGGGTCACACACTAAGGACATGATGCTCCGGGAGTTCGGGAGCCCGAGTTGGGAACTCGGGAGATCTGATCGGGAGCTCGGCACTCGGCAGACTGAGCTAGGAGCTCGGCAAACTGAGTCAGGAGCTCGGCACTTGGCAGACTGAGCTAGGAGCTCAGCAGACTGAGTCAGGAGCTCGGCACTCAGCAAACTGAGCTGGGAGCTCGGCAGACTGGGTCAGGAGCTCGGCACTCGGCAGACTGAGCTAGGAGCTCGGCAGATTGGGTCAGGAGCTCAGCACTCGACAGACTGAGCTGGGAGCTCGGCAGACTGGGTCAGGAGCTCAGCACTCGGCAGACTGAGCTAGGAGCTCGGCAGACTGGGTCAGGAGCTCGGCACTCGGCAGACTGGGCTGGGAGCTCGGTAGACTAGGTCGGGAGCTCGCCACTCGGCAGACTGGGTCGGGAGCTCGGCAGACTTGGTCGACAGACTTGGTCAGGAGCTCGGGGACTTGGTCGGGAGACCTGGTCGAAAGCCTGAGAGGCCCGGTCAGAATTGCATGGGAAAATCATTAAAGTGTTTAATGAGGGAAAGAGAAAAGTCTCTCTTCCTTGGATGAAGAGAAGGTGAAGATGTTGGTGCAGGTAGCACCTAAGTCAAACCTGGGTTTTAATAATGGCAAAGGGATCAGAAGATAAGATGTTATTGAGAGCTAACTTGTTCACTGAGTGTGCAGGAAGAAGTCCTAGGTACACTAGGCAAGAAGTCCTGGCAAAGGGTTGGGCAAAGAAGTCCTGGTCAAGGACTAGGCAAGAAGACCTGACCGAAAGTCGGGCAAAGAAGTCTTGGTCGAGGACTGGGCAAGAAGTCCTGGCAAGGGGCTGGGCACCAAAGACCTGATCGGAAGTTGGGCACGAAGACCTGGTCAGGTGGATTGGGAAAAAGTCCAACCGGAGGAGCCGGTTGGCAAAAGGTAAACTCTCCTGAGAGGATTAGGTGAGGGTGCATTCCCCGTCGAGGGAACAGTAGGCGTCGGTTCGACCTAGGGGTTCCATTTGGGAGACCCGAAGTCAAAACCAAAACAGCTACGGCTGTAAATAATGACTAATACTCTTGCTTGGTTTGTTTTGGAACTAACCTTGGTTACAGGGACCGAAGGATTGTGTTTCTGCAGCTCAGATGCCCCAAAGGAGTGGGGTGGTTCACTGGGCTAGGCGCCCGGGAGGTCACGGGCGCCCAAGGTCAAAGCCAAAGTGGTCATCGAAGCAAATCTGCCACGAAGCCAATGGACCAAATCAACCTAGGCGCCCGAGAGGTCCCGGGCGCCCCAGTCAGCCCAGGTGCCGAATCAAAGGGGATAAGCGCTGACCGAGCTGCGAATTGAGGTTCTCGTAGGTGAAGGCATGTGTCAGGCACCCCCGTGGGCACTATAAAAGGGGCTCGACCCCAAGGCTTCAACAACAATTCTTTCCAACGCTCCAAACACTTTCGCTTACGCGCTGCACTCCGGCAAAGTTTCATTTCGAGATTTCAACGCCGACGACGACCCTCTGCTTCGGAATTCGATCCATCTCGGGCGTTGGTAAAGTTTTAAATTTACGAAGTGTTGCAATTTGTTTTTCAAATTCTATATCTGTACTCTCAATCTGTAAAGATCTTTCCGAATATAGAATTGCCTAAAGTAAACGGTCAAGGACCGTGGGCCTTGGAGTAGGAGTCGACCGTGACTCCGAACCAAGTAAAAAATCTACTTGTGTTCTTGTGCACTTTATTTCTTTCCGCTGCGTATTTGCTCTTTCTTAGTCCGAAAAGTTTTTAACGATATTCACCCCCCTATCGTTTTCTTCGATCCAACAAGTGGTATCAGAGCGGGTGGCTCAAATTTGGTGCAACCACCAATTTGAGAGTATTTTCGGATTTTACGAAATTTTTAATTTTTTTTCTCTTTGAATTTTTCTCGTTAATCGAGGTTGGTGTAACACCACTCGATCGCTTTTTCTCGATTATTTTTTTATTCCCACACTACTAATCCAAGACCAAGTCTTGGAACAAAGTTTCCTGTTTTTGTTTTATTTTAGAAATTATTATGGCTATGCATGTAACGCCCGCCCCTTACGTGAGCGACACGTTACTTTTTTTTTCTTTCGTACATTATTACATATGAAGCGTAAATATAGCAGCGAAAATAATACTAAATCATGAACATATGCAATTGGATAAATTTATTTCTAACTAAACTACTTTAAGCATGTGAATCATAGCATAGCATATTTAACAAGAGAGTATATAGTTCTACATTAAGCATGTATATCATAAAGAACTTCAACTCCAACAAGTAGTAAGCGTAACCATAAGAACTAACACATGCAGTTTATAAGTAGCAACATTAAGTCCATGAGATATAAGTTCATAAGTAAGAGTAAAGACAATAGTAGGATCGATCTGCCAAGTCACTGCCACACACACACATGCCCTCCTGCTGCTTCCCCTTTAGTTTGATCTACAACATAAGAAGGTAGACTATAAGCATAAAATACTTAGTAAGCTCCTTGCTTACTCACAAAATCCGTACATCACATATAAGTAGAAATCTACATCATTTGACATAAACATATAACATGAATAAACACTTTAAGCATCTAAAGCACATAAGCATAAACACTTAAAACATGAATATGTGTGTCGTTATTAAGGACATATGACATGATTAAATACTTAAAGCACCTAACATTCGCATAATCTTTAAAACATAGTCATGTGCATAAACATTAGACATAACATATGCAATATCATTAAACATAAACATGTGCATAAACATTAAACATAGCATATGCAATATCATTAAACATAAACATGTGCATGTGCATAAACATTAAACATAGCATATGCAATATCATTAAACATAAACATGTGCATAACATTAAACATAGCATATGCAATATCATTAAACATAAACATGTGCATAAACATTAAGCATAGCATACGCAATATCATTAAACATAAACATGTGCATAAACATTAAACATAGCATATGCAATATCATTAAACATAAACATGTGCATAAACATTAAGGATGCTCTTTGAAAAATATATATAATATAATACTTGAGCATTAACATATCATCATCATTGAGATCCCTGGCTTGTACTCATTCATCATTTGCCCGCATCCCTTAGTAGAGTACAAGGTAGCTAATCCCGACCTACTAAGGTACTAGGCAACCTCTAGCCTAGGGACATCTACGGTAGTTCAGAACCGGGGCCTTGCTTAGGAGCCCACCCTTTGGACCTTTTTCAAGATCCGGTACAAGCCAATACATAAAGTAAAATAGTATACATGATTCCTTTTCTTTCCATAGCAATTTCGTTCGTCATTTCTTTTCTTTTCTTAGAAATTGCTCTTTAGACATTCTTTTATTCATAATGTCATACATGTCATGGGCATACATTCAAAACATAAATATCATCATAACTTTCAAGCATGAACATGGCATGGAGAAAACATAATTTCATGGTAAGGAAATTCATAACATGCCAACTTATCATTCATGGTTCATAAAACACATAATGTTCAATTTAAAACTAAGGATAATACGCATAGGGAACTTGTTCCATTTTTTTCATCTATCATGGCATAGTGAAACATGGATACCTTTAATTCCACCATAATTCAACATATATTTTACTGGTCAAAAATATTTAGATAGGATTATCATGGCATAAAAACACAACACAACATCACATAACTCTTACAACATGCATACATTGAATATCTTATTACCAAGAGACATCATCAAGTGAAGTAGTGACCTTAACCTATCCTAAAACCCAATTTAAGGTACTGATCATAAACTTCTAAAGTTCATATCAACATGAAAATGATAAAGAAACAAGAACAATTGATTCATACAACATGCATATAATATATATTCCAACACTAGGAAATGTTAGCAAGTAACATGACATCTTTAACTCTTTCTTTTCTTTTCATCTATCATGGCATAATGAAACATGGATACCTTTAATTCAACCTTAATTCATCATATACTCTACTAATCAAAACATTTAGATAGGGTTATCATGGCATAAAAACACAACACAACATCACACAACTCTTACAACATGCATACATTGAATATCCTATTACCAAGAGACATTATCAAGTGAAGTAGTGACCTTAACCCATCCTAAAACCTAATTTAAGAAACTGATCAGAAACATCTAAGGTTCTTATCAACATGAAAATGACAAAAACAAAAGTAATTGATTCATACAACATGCATATAATACATACTCTAACACTAGGAAGCATTAGCAAGTAACACGGCATCTTTAACTCATTTTTTTGCCCTTATTTAGGGTATTAACCGAACATGTTCAGAGGGGAAATATGACCTAAAATATATATAAAAACCTTAAACAAACATTAACAAGGAATTAAAAACCATTAGCTAGTAAAAAAAAACCCAAACATCTTCTTATGGCCAAAAAGTCTATGGCTTCTTGAAAGCCTTGGCCTAAACTTTTAAGGGTCTTTTTGCTTCATCTTTTTTCATCATAACTCATAACTTAACATCAAGAAAATATTGGAGTCGTTAGATAGCCTCAAACACAAACTTAGGCCCTAAATCCATGCTTGGCCGAAATCCACTCATAGGGAAAAACTTCACGATTTTTAGCAATACATCGCAAGATCATACAAGAACATAAACAAAACGTGTATAAGCTATTATGTTGTAGGTGAGGGGAGTCTTACCCTTGTGCTAAAGATTTCCAAACAAAATATATCACCTAGAAGGAGAAAGAAAGAACTTCTTGCTCCTTGGTTCTTCCTTTGCTTCACAAACCCAAAGCCTTCACTAGATCTTCTTGGAGAGAATTTTCTTGATGGAGAAAGGGCTTGGGTGGTTTCAGCAATGAGAAGGAGGAGAAAATGCCTTATGACATTTTTTTTCTTTCCTCATCTTCTTATAGTAAATGAAGAATATGCCTCTTCATTTTCCATGGTGACCCTTTTCCTTCCATGGTGACTCTTCATCCTCCATGATGCCTCTTCATCTCCCTTATCCTTACACCTATCTACAATTTCCTTTATCCTCCTAATAGCACTCCCTTGCTAGGTGAATTGATTACATATGCATTCTTAAGGCTTACAACATCTCTAAGGTCCAAGGTTAGATCCTTGGCACCTACATCATTTCATTTTTTTTTTATTCTTTTGCAAGCCCATTTAAAGTAAGGTCCATTACATGATGTGTTATTTCTTTTATCCTCATGGGACCCATTAGGATAACTAATGAAGTGCTATTTAAGACCCATTAGGAATTTCCACCATTTAGAGCCCATATAAGGCCTATTAACACTTACACTAAAATTCCCACAACTCTAACTATCATTCATGAATCATACTCAATATGGCTATTATTCATGCAATCCTACTCAATATTAGGGATAATATTGAAGGGAATTTTAGTGGGGTGTTACAATGCAAGAGGGTTTCAGCACAGCCAGACCACCACTCTTCAGTGGAAAAGACTTCTCCTACTGGAAGAGTCGAATGGAAGTCTACCTGAAAACTCAGGTGGATATGTGGATTATTATCCAATCTGGCCTTGAAATCCCTAAGAACGCTGAAGGAGTGGCACAGCACTACTTAGAATGGGATGCCTCGCTGAAGAAAAAGATGAGGCTAATGCAAAGGCAACCCAGACACTGCAATGCGGATTAACCAAAGAAGAACTGAACCGGGTGGGTCCCTTCAATAGTGCTAAAGAACTCTGGAGCAAACTGATTGAACTGCATGAGGGCACCTCCGACACCAGAATCAGCAAAAGGTGTTGGATCGAGAAACACGATAGAGGGGGGGTGAATATCATGAAATCTTTTCGGATAAGACTAAGAGAAAATACGCAGCGGAATTAAAAACAAACACACAAGGAACACAAGTATTATTACTTGGTTCGGAGTCGCGGCCTGCTCCTACTCCAAGACCCACAGTCCATAACCATTTACTGCGGACAATTCTATATTCGTGCAAAGGTTTACAGATTTAATACAAGAATGGTGCAGTAAGTAAATGAATACACTTTTCGTTATCGACGCCCGGTGTGGATCGTACTACGGAGCAGAGGGTCGTCGTCAGCGCTAGAGTCTCGAGATCAGAGTTTGCCGGAGCAGAGCGCTTGAATGAAAATCTTAGAGGTGTTGGAAAGTTGTGTTCTTGAAGCCTCGGGGTCGAGCCCCTTTTATAGTGCTCCTGGGGGCGCCTGAGACGTCGGGGGCGCCTGGCACGTGCCTTCAGATTGGAGAAACTTCATCCGCAGCTCGGTCAGCGCTTATCCCCTTCAAATCGGCCTCTGGAGCTGACTGGGGCGCCCGGGACCTCCTGGGCGCCCAGCTTGACTTGATCCGCTGGTTTCGTGGCTGATTTTGCTTCGACTCCTCTTTGGCTTTGACCTTGGGCGCCCGGGACCTCCCGAGCGCCTAGCCCAGTGTTGTTTCGAAGCGATTCTTGCTTTCTGCTTGTTTGGCTTTGACCTTGGGCGCCCGGGACCTCCCGGGCGCCTAGCCCAGCTGCCTTCCCCTCTCCTTTGAGGCGTTCTGAGCTGCAGAAACACACTCCTTCGGTCCCTGCATCCAAGGTTAGATCCAAAACAAACAAGGCAAGAATATTAGTCCATCTTTACAGTCGTAGTTGTCTTGGTTCTGACTTCGGGTCTCTCAAATGGAACCCTAGGTCGAACCGACGCCTACTGTTCCCTCGACGGGGAACGCGTCCTCACCTACTCCTCTCAGGAGAGTTTACCTTTTTGCCAACCAGCTCCTCCAGTTGGACTTTTGCCCAGCTTTACTCACCAGGTCTTCGTGCCCAATCCACGACCAGGTCTTAGTGCCCAACTCCTCGAACCAGGTCTTCGGTGCCCAGCCCTCGGCCAGGTCTTAGTGCCCATTTCCTCAAACCAGGTCTTCGGTGCCCAGCCCTCGGCCAGGTCTTAGTGTCCAATTCCTCGAACTAGGACTTATTTCCCAACCTTATGTCAGAACTTAGTTGCCCAGCCCGCGGCCAGGACTTTCTTACTTAGATTAACTAGGACTTTCCTGCACACTTGAGTAACTTTATTAGATCACCAATAATACTTAACTTTGAATCCTTTGCCAATATCAAAACAAGGTTCGATATGGTGCTTCCTGCACCAACAAAAGGGACCTACTGCTGAACAGATTGTACACAATCAAAATGAACGAAGGCGAGTCAGCAGCACAGCTCCACGCCAGGATCCAGGAGCTGATGAACGACCTCCACACAATCGGTCACAAGATAGAAAATCATGACCTTATCAGGTATACCTTAAATGTTTTCCCAAGAAATACTCTGTGGGCATCTATGGTAGATGCTTACAAGGTTTCTAGGGATCTTTCTAAAATAAAATTAGATGAATTATTTTCTGAATTAGAGTTACATGAGCATACTAACTGCACTTTGGCCGAGAAAGGTATTGCTTTTCTTGCAGGTAAACCCCAAGGAAAGGTAGCCAAGAAAAAGCCTCAACCTTCACCCGAGTCTGACTCAGACTCAGACTCAGAAGAAAGTGAAGGGGATCGACCCAAGCTGGTTCGACTAGCCCGGGACTACTACAAGGAACTGAAGCATCAGACCAACAGAAGGAAAGCCAGCCGAAGAAAGGAAGATCCAACTAAACCTTCAACTTCGAAGACCAAACCAAATGTCACCTGCTACGAATGCAACAAGAAGGGACACTACAAATCGGAGTGTCCTAATCTAAAGGAAGCCAAGAAGACTCGAAGGAAGAAGGCTCTTCAAGCCACGTGAGACGAATCTTCCTCTGAAGAAGAAGAAGAGGCCCCACAATCAAACCTTCTAGCCTTAACTGCATTGGAAGACATTGACACCGGATCGGAATCGGAGCCGGACGACGGAAGGCTCACAATTTCGGAAAACGACAAAATAACGGTAAGTGGTTATTCTGAAGTTGAATTATCAAAGTTAATTGCTTACTTATCTCGTAACTTGGCGAAAGCTAAAATCTAAGTCGAGTCCCTCCGACAGGAAGTAAAACTCCTGAAAGAGGAAGCTGACTCTAGATCCTTGACCGAGAAGGTTCAAGAAGGAACCTCTACTCAAGTTGAAAAGCTTGAGAAAGAAAACTCCTCCTTGAAAACTCAAGTCAAGGACCTTAGAGCGGCTTTAGAACGATTTACTTCGGGTTCCAAGGGTCTGGACATGATCCTTGGAAAACAAAAGTCCGTTCTAAATCGATCTGGGTTAGGGTATCGAATCAAGTCGAGACAATGGTCATACTATGCTGTATTTAACCAATCTAGACCCAAAATTCAAGCATGGGTACCAAAACTTTGTTTGAATAACCAAGCTGGATCAAACCAGTATTGGATCCCCAAGGACAAGATTCATATCTTGCCTAATCATTATCGTGGCTTTAGTCCAAGGGGAGCCAATTTAAAAACAATTTTTATAATTAGATAAATTTTATTTCTCCGTAATTTGAACTGCATGCTTGATTGTTTATTTATTTCTGCAAATTATCATGTTTAGACCTAGGACTGGTTAGACTAAGGACTGAAATGACTTAATTGAAATTTGAATAATATAGTATTGGGCGGAGGTGAGATGATAGTACGTTAGGGAAGCCATTTTGGCGGAACTAGCCGAAGCTACCGATCCAAAACCCTAACTAGTTAGACCAAAATCTTTCAAGGAGTAACTTGAAGATGAATTTTCAATAAAAGGCTTTGTCAAGGAAAGGGTTGATGATCCAATAAGGCTACGGCCAAAGAAGGCCTAGTGCGTCGCCAAGACCTGGAAGCCGATTATCGAAAATCAAATTCACTTTACTATTGTCAGATTTGAATCTAACACAAATTTCAATTAATCTTAGATTCAACTACTTTTCAAAATAAACTTAAAACTTAATTAAACTCTTTTCAAAATTAATCATTTTTTTAAAATAAAATCTTTACTTCTGTTAAAACCTGTCTCACAAAACCCATAAGGTCAACGTGATTGATAACACTAGATTGGGTGAGACAGACTAGGTTGTGAAAGTCAATTTAAGCTATCCTTAATTCTAATTGGATCCAAATCAATAAATTCTTTATGTGTAGGAACATAAAGATTTGGACCAATGGATGTTGGATAGCGGGTGCTCCAGACACATGACTAGAGACAAATTGAAATTCACCAAACTCAAGTTCAAGAACCTAGGCTCAGTAGCATTTGGCAACAATGCTACACTCAAAGTCATTGGGTCAGATAACATTCAACTCAAATCCGATTTTGTAATTAAAAAGGTACTCTTGATTGAGAACTTTAATTTTAATTTGCTTAGTATAAGTCAATTATGTGATACTGGCTATGTAGTTACCTTTACCAACTCTGACTGCCTGATTAGAAATTTGCAAGACTCAGAAGTCATGCTTAAGGGCACTAGGAAAAATAATGTTTATACTATAAGTTTACCCTTAGTGCCTAAATGCCTCTTAATTCAATTAGAAGAGTCAAACCTCTGGCATAAAAAATTAGGTCACACTAATTTAAGACTAATTTCAAAAATCACCCAACTTGGTCTAATTAAAGGAATACCAAAAATTAAGAACCATGAAAACATGACATGTGACTCATGTAACCAAGGTAAACAAACCAGGTCTAATCACAAACAAGTTCAATCAGACCTAACTCAAACCACACTTGAGCTCTTGCACCTTGACATATTTGATTCATATGGAGCCAAGTCACTAAGCAGAAACCGGTACTGCTTAGTCATTATTGATGATTACTCTAGGTTCACGTGGGTAAGATTCCTAAAAACTAAGGATGAAACCCTAAATCTATTCATTGACCTATGTAAGGTAATTGAGAATAAAAATGATACCAAAATCAAAAGACTTAGGAGTGATCATGGGGGAGAGTTTGAAAACTAAAGGTTTGAGGAATTCTGTAAGATAAACGGGTATATTCACAAATTTTCGTGTCCTAGAACCCCCCAGCAAAATGGGATAGTAGAAAGGAAGAATAGAACCCTACAGGAAGCCTCTAGGACTATGCTCAATGAATTCAACCTAGCTAACCAATTTTGGATAGAAGCAATTAGTACGGCTTGCTATATCCAAAATAAGGTCTTAATTAACAAATGACATAATAAAACTCCCTATGAACTATATTACCATAGACTTCCAAACCTACACTACCTAAGGGTCTTTGGGTGCAAAGTCCATATCCTAAACACCAAGGACTACCTAGGGAAATTTCAGTCTAAGTCAACCCCTGGAATATTTTTAGGATATTCAACAACAAGTAGGGCCTATAGGGTCTACAATAGACAAACTAAAAAATTGAAGAAACAACGAATTTAATATTTGATGAGGAAATCAATTCAAAATATGATAATCCAAACCTGAATCCATCAAATATTGATCAAGAAGATAATGAACAAATTATAGAATCATCAATTGAACCACTGGTTGAAACTCTAAATGAACTAACTATTGAACCAAATACTGCGTCAATTGAACCAACAATTGAAACAACCCAAGTAATTGAACCAAATACTGAACTGAACCGTCCAGCCGGACCTGAGGCTGAACCAAGTTCTAGAAGAACCAAGAAACCCAGACTCAGTCACCCAATTGATCAAATTGTGGGTGATCCAACCTTAGGAGTCAGAACTAGGTCTTCCTATAGAAATCTTAGTAAAATCGCACTGATTTCGAAAATTGAACCTAATACTATAGAGGAAGCCTTACCTGATCCTGATTGGATCATAGCAATGCAAGAGGAATTAGCCCAATTTGAGAGAAACCAAGTCTGGGAACTAGTACCTAAACCTGAGCGCAAATCCATCATAGATACTAAGTGGGTATTTAGGAACAAACTAAATGACCAAGGGGAAATAGTCAGAAACAAAGCCCGCTTAGTAGAAAAAGGGTCCAGTCAAGTCGAAGGGTTAGACTATGACGAAACCTATGCCCCAGTAGCCAGACTTGAGTCTATTAGAATGTTGTTAGCCTTTGCAGCCCATAAAGGATTTAAACTTTACCAAATGGATGTTAAGTCATCCTTTCTAAATGGGTTTATCAAAGAAGAGGTCTATGTAGGACAACCCCAAGGTTTTGAGGACTTAGAAAAACCCGACTATGTTTACAATCTTAATAAAGCACTTTATGGACTAAAACAAGCACCTAGGGAATGGTATGAACGTCTATCAACTTACCTCATTTCTAAGGAATTTAACCAAGGACAAATTGACTCAACTCTCTTTGTTAAAACCTTAGAAAAGGACATCTTCATTGCCCAAATCTATGTTGACGACATAATTTTCGGATCCACCAATTCAAATTTCTTAAAAGAATTTGTAAAAATAATGGAAAACGAATTCGAAATGAGCTTAGTTGGTGAGCTCAACTTCTTTTTAGGACTACAAATTAAGCAAATTAGGGATGAAAATTATGTTCACCAATCCAAATATGCTAAGGAATTAATAAAGAAATTTAAAATGGATAACTCCAAAAGCATGAGTACCCCTATGGCCAA
>JAGFNQ010009744.1:24726-106446 GCA_024364735.1 Boesenbergia rotunda | reverse complement strand
TGAGAAGGAGATATGGTAATACGTGGGTATACAGATGCCAGTTTCCAGACAGATAAGGATGACTCCAAATCGCAGTCTGGATACGTATTTACTTTGAATGGAGGCGCAGTAAGTTGGAAAAGTTCCAAACAAGACACCGTAGCGGATTCTACCACGGAAGCGGAATATATCGCAGCTTCGGAAGCAGCAAAGGAAGCAGTCTGGATCAAGAAGTTTGTCTCCGAACTTGGCGTGGTTCCAACCATTGATGAAGCAGTGCCGGTTTACTGCGACAACAATGGAGCTATTGCACAAGCAAAGGAACCAAGGTCTCATCAGCGATCCAAACACGTGCTTCGCCGCTATCATCTGATCAGAGAGATTATAAGTAGGAATGACATACAAATTGAGAAAATTCCCACTGAAAGGAATTTAGCGGATCCTTTAACTAAGGCCTTGCCTCAGAACAAGTTTGAGGGTCATGTTAGAGCCTGTGGTATTGGATACCGTAGCGATTGGCATTAGGCCAAGTGGGAGTTTGTTAGTGATATGAGAGAAGTGTCCTAAGGCAATCGCCTTATGATTGTAAACATTTATTTAATAAATGATAATTCACTATTTGAGTATACATGTTTGTGTATTTGATTGGGATCTTAAACTCATCTACTGAATGTCCGCAATACAACTCACAGCATAAGAGAATTTGTGATGGGATCACAACTAGTGATTATCTCTAATGTGCAATTGTGAAGTATTGAAATTATCCCTAGTCGATGAATTGATAAAAACGGACACTATCAATTCTGTTGAGACTAGCATGGGTTATTCTCTAATCAGCTGATTCTCACTGGCTGGTGACATTGGGATGTCCGGAGATAAACATGGATGCTAGTTAAGGGAACTAGTTCATTGGAGTGACTAGCTGTAAAACTTCATATGGTATATATATATAGATATGTCAATGAAGTTCTTACTGCAGCTTAAGTGCGATGTTCCTTTGACTTGCGGTGTTCAAGTCATCTTGGTCATAGAGACTTATACTTTAACATCTTAAGCAAGCATCTCCAAGGAGGTTGGACCCAGGAGGATTGGGTATAGCCGAAGTGCCCGAAGATATTTGAACAGCCTACAAAGGATTCACCCACTCCTTGCGAGGAGATGTATACCCAGGCCTATCGTCGGATTGTTACTCAAAACCTCTGGCCAGAGTAAATCATGTTTAGAGTGCGAGTCTCTTAAATACATGAGAGTAATTAGAAATCCAAAGGACGAGAAAGACACTACTTGGGCTAGGTGTGACGTAGTCAGTCTAGTGGGGACTGACACAAACAGACCATGTCCTGAACCAAGTGGGTATAAGGTGGTGAAGGGAATGGGGCACGATTCATTAGAGCTGCTGAAGAGTTTCAGAATTACTTCTGAGGTCAACCGTTGATCTTTCGATTAATTGGTGGTCATGATGTACTACTAGGTGTCACTCATGATCGGTCTATAATTAGTTGATTATAGACGGCCAACATAAATCGAAAGCCTATTTAGTCACACGCACTACGAGTAATCCGAGGGATTTAAAACGAGTTGAAAATTGGATTTTTTGATCAAGAGAGATAAGTCGAATCTGAGTTAATCAGGGGCGCAACGGAAACTTAAAATGGCTAAGTCTTTTGAAGGCTTATTGGGCGAATTAAATGAGTTTAATTCGCGATGGAAACGGCTTGGTTTGGCCGGCCAAAGAGGGTGTCCACCCTCCTGGTTTGGCTGGCCATTAAAAAGGGAATAAACCAATTTAATTGGTTTAATTAATAAAATAAATCTAGCGCGATTTGTTTTATAAATTATGGATAAATAAATTGATATATAAAGAAATTTATATAAAGAGATTTATAAAGAAATTTGTAGTAAATTTATTCTTTTTATGGAAATTAAAATGAACCATGAATTGGTTTAATTTTAATTTATAAAATCAATTATGAATTGATTTATCCATGATAAGAAAATTTTATACAAATTTTATTCCATAATTAAAAAGGAAAGAGAATTTGTTTTATTATAAAGTTAGTTATAATAAAACTAAGAATAACAGAATAAGTCATAAGAAACTTTATAAGATAAATTTCTTATGATAACTAATTCCGTTAATTCCGTTAAGAGGGAGACATGGCAAGGGAGAAGCAACTATATAAAGGAACCAAAGGCAAACCCTTAATCCCAATCAATTGAGCAATCAATAGAGCTTCCTCTCTCTCTCTCTCTTATTCTCTTCTTCCCTTCTCCCAATCTAGGGCCAGCGCCCATCTTCCAAGCCAGGGCCGGCGCAACCTCAACCTCCCTTGAGGTTTCCGTGAGCCATCAAGAAGAAGGAGAAGCCAACCAAGAAGAAGAAGAAGCGGATCACCTCTCCTTCCTTCCCGGAATTTGGATTCCGATTCTAGGTGGTGAGTTTCCTATCCTTTCTCTTGTTCTTCTAGTTGTGCCTTCCGAGGATCTAGTAGTTCTCGTTGGCACAAAACTCGTGACTTTGCGAAGTCATCCCGAAGAGAACTCGGCGTGGACGCGAATAGAGGCGAAGCTTCCAAGGGTCGCTACAGTTGGATCTCGTCCCTTACTTCGAGTTACGCGAGGTACTTAGTAAATTAGTTTACTTTTCCATAAAGTTTTAATTTATGATTATGTCCACACACCATAAGGTTGCATGCTAGATACGTGGTTAAAATAATTTAAGAAATTATTTTATGCTAATTCTTCCGCTGCACGTAAAAATTTAAAATTTTCCGAACCCGTATCCTTGTCGACATGCACCCGGTCCCAACAGTGATCATCTTGGGATCTCACAGGTGAAACAACATCTTTTCAAACATTTTCAGACAAAGGATCTCGGCAGACTCAAATATTTCTTGGGGATAGAAGTAGCACAGTCCAGAAATGGGATCATTATATCCCAAAGAAAGTATGCAATGGATATTCTAGAAGAAACAAAAATGTTAAACTCAAAGACAGTTGACAACCCTATGGATCCTAATATCAAGCTCTTGCCAAATCAGGGGGAGCCTCTACCAGATCCTGAACGATACAGGCGATTAGTAGGGAGACTAAGTTATCTTACTGTTACTCGTCCAGATATCTCATTCGCAATAAGTGTAGTAAGTCAGTTTCTCAACTCTCCATGTAAAGAACATTGGGATGCTGTAATTCGCATTGTTCGATATATCAGAGGCGCTCCAGGAAAGGGTCTTTTGTACGAAGACAAAGGACATACTCGAATCATAGGATATTCTGATGCAGATTGGGCAGGATCTCCCAGTGATAGGAGATCTACTTCTGGTTTTTGTATATTTATCGGAGGTAACCTTATTTCTTGGAAAAGCAAAAAGCAGAATGTTGTCGCAAGATCCAGTGCAAAGGCAGAATATCGAGCTATGGCTATAGCCAGTCAAGAGCTTATATGGCTTAAACAGTTGCTCCTGGAGTTAAAGTTTGGAGATGTCACACAAATGTCACTTATATGTAATAACCAGGCCGCCATGCATATCGCTTCAAATCCAATTTTTCATGAGAGGACAAAGCATATTGAAATCGACTGTCACTTCGTCAGAGAGAAAGTCATATTTCGAGAAATATCTATTAGTTTTGTTAACTCACATGATCAGCTAGCAGATATATTTACTAAGTCACTGAGAGGTCCTCGAATTGACTACATATGTAACAAGCTGGGTGCATATAATTTATATGCTCTAGCTTGAGGGGGAGTGTTAGAATATCCTAAATATTAGGGATGTTAGAATATCCTAAATATTAGGGATGTTAGAATATCCTAAATATTAGGGATAAGTATTGATAGGATTTAATTTATTCCTTTTGAAAATGTCCTAGTTTATGTATATAAATAGGGCCAATCTTTGTATCTCTTAAATAAGATAACAATTATCAAATTACAATAACTTAAACTCAAACTGAAATAAAGTTTTACCCAAACTATAACAATTAATTTAATAAAATTAAATATGTCAAAATGGGTTGGCATATTCGCGGGTTCACACGATATGTATCAAATCGGGAATTTGATACATTTTTAGAAACTTAAATAAAATGATTTGAATTGTTTGACTCATGCATAATTGTCATGCCATGCATTTGCTACTTCTTTTAAATATATGACATGTCATTCATATTTAAATTTTATGCATATATTAGAACGGCTATAGAAAAAAGAATAATTGAAACTTGATCAACCTAGTATTGGGTGGTGGTGAGATGATAGTACGTTAGGGAAGCCAATTCTAATAAGGTCAAGTATACTCTACTTGGTCTCTTTAGACTGGTGAAACTAGTCGAAGCTACCGATCCAAGACCCAAACTAGTTAGACCAGAATGTTTCAAAAAGTAATTTTGAAAATAAAATTTCATTAAAAGGCTTTGTCAAGGAAAGGGTTGATGATCCAATAAGGTTACGACCAAAGAAGGCTTAGTGCCTCGCCAAGACCTGGAAACCAATTTTTGAATTTAAATTCAAGTTACTTCTTGTCAAATTCAAATCTAACACAAGCTTTAATTAAATCTTAGAGTTAATAAATTACAAAAAATGATTCAAGCATCTCACAATACACCTATAAGGCAACCATGCTTGTTGTATTGATACATCTAAAATGGGTGAGATGTTAAGGACTAATGAATTGAAAAATATTTTTCAAAATTGATTTTCAAAATTGTTAGAATATTTTCATAAAAATATTTTCAAAATAGTGCTTCAACATAATAATGTTTTTATGGAATTCATGCTTCTCTGATTGATTATACATATTATACATTTTTCAAAAATATATTTTTTCAAAAAATTATTTGACTCACTCAATTAGACACAAGCCTCTTAGGACAACACTAAAGTTCCTTAAGGCACTTAGATAGAGTCAAACGGTATCGGGTACAGGGGGAGTGCTTTTCATTTTTTTTAAAAGGTTTTCAAAAATTGCACTTTAAACATTACTATCATTTGAAAAATACATTTCAAAACCTGTGCTTTAAATCATTATTACTTGTGTTTTGAAAAAGGGTTTATGTTGTAAAAATTATATGTTCAAATATTTAACTGTTTCGTTGACTTTGATAAACCCTAAAGACACAGAGGAAGGTCCACTTCATGATTTTCAAGGACTCCTAGGATGTGTCAAATTTAGGAGGAGTCTGAGTCAAAAGAAGAATTTCAGAAATCTTTTTCTGGTATTTATTCAATTTTTTTTGTTAAATATTTCTTTTTAATCTAAATCAAACCTTAAGACTCAGAGGAAGAGTACTTGTGGTCAACAAGCTTCCCAGGACTGAGTCAAGTTTAGGGGGAGGTCATATTAAAAGAATTATTTAATAACATGTTTTCATATCTTCAAAATCTAAGTCTTTCAAAATACTATTATTCTATTTGTTAGAATTTGTGTGACTTATGAAATTATTTTTGAAATAATGTTTACTTGGGTTGGAGAATTTCCAGGACACTTAGGAAATATCCTTGTAGTCAACAAGGTTTCCCAGGATGGTATCAGACTGGAAGATAAACCAAGTCAAATAAAAGATTGGGTCTTTAAAAGTTCACACATTTTTCAAAATCCACTAGCATATATTTTCAAAAGTACTATCATTTTTTTTGCAAAATTTTGTTAATATTTACTTGAGTTTGAAGAATTTTCAGGACATTTAGGAAAATGTCCTTGCAGTTAACAAGGTTTCCTAGGATTGTGTCAGACTGGAAAAGAAGCCTAGTCAAGTAAAATACTATGTTTCAAAAATTACTTAGATTTTTCAAAGTTTCATCTTTTTCAAAAAAGTTAGTACCTGCAAAATATGCATAATATTTATATTTTCCAAAATAGCATTCTTTTTCAAAAAATTATGCATTTTCCAAAAAGTACTCAATTGTTCAAGAATTCAATACATTTTTCAAAGGTACTTATATTTTTCAAAAATTATATAATCTTTCAAAAGTACTTGCATTTGTTTTAGTACTTGTACTTTTCAAAGCCATAGCATCTTTTTAAATATGCATTTTTCAAAAAATGCAATATACCATTCAAAATACAATGCTTTCAAAAACTTTGCACTAAGTATTTTCTAAAATAATCAAAGGTTTTCATTGTTGGTGCAAGTATTTTCTTGCTTTTTTTTTATGTATGACAAAGGGGGAGAGGTGTGTGCTTAAGTTAGAAAAAATTTTCTTCCAAAGATCAAAAATATAGTTTCAAAACTTATGTCATTTTTTGTTTTTTTATCCCAAGGATAGTAAGTTAGCCTATTCAACCAATCTAACTTAAGTTATTGTCAAACATCAAAAAGGGGGAGATTGTTGGTGCAAGTTGCATCAATGATGTTCTCCTTTAAGTGTTTTAATGTTTGACAATATACTTAAGTCAGTGATCCAATGAACAGACAAAGGGGAGCAAAGGAGAAGTAACCTAAGTTGAAGAAATGTCCTAGTTAACCTAGGTATTGAAACCCTAAGACCTAGCGAAGGGCTGCTAGGTATCGTAACCCTGAGACCTAGTGAAAGGCTGCTAGGCACTTAGCGAAGGCTGCTAGGCATATAAGACCTAGCGAAGGGCTGCTAGGCACCTAGCGAAGGGCTGCTAGGCATAGAAGACCTAGCGAAGGGCTGCTAGGCACCTAGCGAAGGGCTGCTAGGCATAGAAGACCTAGCAAAGGGCTGCTAGGCACCTAGCGAAGGGCTGCTAGGCATAAAAGACCTAGCGAGGACTGCTAGGCACCTGGCGAAGGACTACTAGGGAATAAAGTCTTGGTCTAAGGGACTGAGCAACTTAGCTGAGCAATGACTAAGGACAGGAGTAGAGATGGGTCAGAGTTTGGGCGTCTCGAGGTCAGGAGGTATCTGAAGCTAAGCAAAAGTCCACCCGAAGGGCTGGGTGGCAACCGTCTCCTGAAAGGAGTAGGTGAAGGGCAAGTTCTCCGGGATGGAAACTTGTGCCAGTTCGACCTAGGGCTTTGTGGAGATCCGAAGTCACAACTAAATCCTTAAGCCTAATATTGTATGTATTTTTTCTTTGTGTTTGTGTATCTTACAGGTACCAAGAACCGGAGAAAAAGCAGGCAAGAGGCTGGAAAACAGCCAACTCGGGCACTCGGAGTGTTGGGGGCGCCCAGATCAGAGGGTAAAACCCAGTCTTGTGTTTAACACCTTGATTGGGGGCGCCCGGAACAAAGAAGAAAAATGCAATTTAAGTTAAGCAGGCAGAATAGGCTTCAAGCGGGGCGCCCGGGTTCAAACTTGTACTTACTGTTTCGAGTCCGAAACACAGATAAGCCTCCATGAGGGTGTTCGAGAGGTCCAGGGCACCCTGGTCAAAGGTTTTATCAGCTGCGGCGAGGTCGGCACAAGGATAAGAGTTGACCGGGTTTATCGGGGCGCCCCCGACGTCCAGGGCGCCCCCAGGAGTGCTATAAAAGGGGCTTCGACCCCTCTGCTTCAAAAAGAACTGTCAAGTACCATTCTGATCATTCTGACCAACGACAACACGCTAAAGATGAGGCTCTACGACCAGGAGGCTCCAGGAGGAAGTGCGCGGCACTTCGGAGGTCCAGAACGGCCGAGTTTCAGATCTTGTTTGTTCGGTTTAATTTTACTATTCCGCACTTAATTTTATTTATCTTTTGATTGTAAACTTGCACTGTAAGTCCGGTTTCTCCGCCTCCAGAAATTCCGAGAAGGAGACCAATAGTGGACGGGCGTTCCCATGCATAGGCCTTGGATGTACTGACTCTGGGGGGTCGGGAACCAAGTAAAAATCCCGCTGTGTCCCTGTGTCTGTTTATTTTCGTTCTGCTTTACTTTTCCGCTGCACTAACGCTTTGAGTTCAGAACGACAATCGAAAGTCTTACGAAGTTTCCGAACTATTTGAACGGTCGACATTCACCCCCCGTCTATCGACGGCACCGGTCCTACACATTTGTCCTTTATGATAAATGATAAACTTTTCTTGTCCAAACAAGATACTAAAATTATGTTCTTAGTCAATGCATGTACATAAAAGCACTCCTCTAGTTCTAAGATAAGCCCAGTGGGCAAAGACAAGGAATAAGTTCCTACAGCTATGGCAGCAACTCTTGCTCCATTGCCTACTCGTAGGTCCACTTCGCTCTTTGTCAATGATCTAGCTCTTTGAAGGCCCTGCACATTAGTACAAATGTGAGATGCGCATCCGGTATCTAATACCCAAGAAGAAGAGATAGATCGATTGACTTCTATAACAAAAATATCTGAAGCAGAAGTCTCACTTCTTTTCTTCTTTACTTCCTCCAGGTAATGTTTGCAGTTCTTCTTCCAATGTCCGGTCTCAACACAGTTGAAGCAGGTACCTTCCTTAGGCACCTTATCTTTAGCCTTGGATGTAGTAGAGTTGGCCTTGCCTTTGGCTTGGGTCTTACCCTTGCCTTTAGGCTTCCATTTGCCTTTGCCCTTTTGTACCATCAGTACATTACTCTTTTTGGTTTTCTTGAGATTAGGTTCAGCAGTTCTTAACATGCTGAGCATCTCAGGCAAAGGCTTGTCAATTTCATTCATGTTATAGTTCATGACAAATTGATTGTACCCTTCTGGCAACGATTGCAAGATAAGGTCCGTAGCCAATTCTTGGCCCAGTGGAAATCCTAGTCTTTCAAGGTTCTCGACATACCCAATCATCATGAGTACGTGAGTTCCTACAGGAGTTCCTTCTTGCATCTTGCATGCAAATAGTTCCTTCCTACAGGAGTTCCTTCTTACATCTTGCATCTTGCATCTTGCAAACCGCTCGTGCCTAGCTTGCCCTTGATATAGTTGCTTTAGATGCTGAACCATCTCATGTGTATTCATGTTCTCATGTTGCTTCTGAAGCTCAGAGTTCATGGTGGCAAGCATAAGGCATGATACATCAAGTGCATCATCCTGATGCTTCTTGTAAGCATCCTTTTCGACACGGGTAGCGGTAGCGGCGGGTGCTTCTGGAAGAGATTGCTCTAGGACGTGCAGTTTTCGTTCTTGTTTGAGGACTAACCTCAAGTTGTTGTACCAGTCCAGGAAATTAGCTCCGTTGAGCTTGTCCTTCTCAAGGACGGATCGCAGAGAGAGAGTATATGACGTGTTAGATGACATGGTGATCTACAATAGTAAAATTATGCAGAAATAAGTATCATATCTAATTCATTTAATTAGGCCTTTAATTAAATGACACTCCCACTGAATCGTAGAGCTTTGGTTGGGGCTAGTCATGGATGTAGGCAAACTCAATTTACCAACACTACCAGCTCCAAACCAAATAGCAATCATTATTCATGTGGGACAAGATCCATATTATACTTCATCTTGAGTTAGCTTTGGCTAATCGCCCAAGACTTGATATAATTAGGTAGGTAACATTTTACAAATTACATCTCATGCAACTCTTTGAAACAAAAGGTCAAGATCCACATTACACATCATCTTGAGTTAGCTTTGGCTAATCGCCCAAGACATGGAATAATTGTCCTCTTACCCAATTTTCCCAACTTTTGGGATATGCCTCCAAGTTTCTCAATCTAATTGAGGGGACTTAGTTAAGTCTCACCCAAAGTTTGATAGTGGAACATCACAATTGTCCTCTCACACTCTACCAAGATAAAATGCGTTGCTTTGCTTTGGCAAACCCAACAACAAATGATCGAGGTAGTTTATGAGTACCAAACTTTGATAGGCATATTGAGTTGACTTAATTAAGATAAACATCTAAGCATGCATCACATATACACACATAGCATATATCAACATATAAGCAAGAAAACGTGACATGGTTATCGCCAGTATACTACGATCTTCTCAAGCCAATGAGAAGATCGATGGTCAACCTAAGGATAACATCTTCTCCAAGTGCATCCTTCAGTCATCGTGTGTGGTCGGCATTCTTCTTGTAACTTCATTCTTCAATGGGCACTCCACTGCTCCTTTTGTACATTACAATGTAGGAAAACTCGAGTTACATTCGAGTCTAAATCTATTTTTACAACTAGGAAAAATAGAGACAAGGCACGACACGCAGGCCGTATTATGAATTACAACATGCACACACACACACATACATTCAATCACATTGGGGCCAAGGTCATAACCATGCACCATGACATCAATCACATACAATAGATTTAGTACATCAATTTTTATTATGATTGTAAAAATGCTCATGAGCCGAAACCATAGGTTATAAAATTTGTCGAGTACATTTGCATCATAGCACAATTTCATATTTCATATGATGATGTTATAGACTTTTAGTTTGATCAACACAAACTTTTGTATCTCGACAAATGCTCATACATTATACAATCTATAATAAAATTATATCCTACTTCTATATCACATATAAAAGTTTTCTAAACTTTGTACGATCTTTCGCAAGTGGCTCTGATACCACTGTAGGGATCTATAGGTAAAAATATTTAAAATCGCAACGGAAATAAGATCCCTCGAGGGATCCATGCGAAAGAAAAACTCATACAAAGTGATCTACAATTCCTATCTTATAGGAATACCTTTGTCGCGTGCCCTTCGCTTATCCCGCTAGTCCTTTGGTTCGCCGGATCTCTTACACGTTCAAGTGTCCGTGCCTCTATGCGTATCCACACGAACACGATCTACGCCTCGGAGAGAAACCACCTTAGTTGTGCTAGCAACTTGGGATGGTTCACAAAGCACAAGAACCTCCACTAGGGAGTTTTTTTTTAAGAAAGGAACATCTTATTCCTGAAAAGAAAATCCATATTAAAAGGGGGACCAGACCTGACCATCTAATATAGAGTTACAATGACTTAAAATGATTTACAAGTAATGCAAAAAAAAACTATAACCACTGACTGCTTATATGAATCTATACAATTATCAGCCAGTCTCTTATTTATTGCAAAGCTAATGTTAGAATCATTTTCTAGCAGCATCCTTTTCCTCTTGTTTCTTAGCAGCCTTCAAAACCCCTCGAAGAATTAGCAAAAGCTCCCTCAGTCTTCTGGGTCCCAGGATCTCTAAACATACACATTAGGACTCAAACTGCATCAGCCGCTTCCATGTACCAAATGCCTCAAAGATACCGCATCAAAGCTCCTCCCCGTCTGGATACATAAGAAGCCACAGATCTCCATTATAATTACAGATAATCCTTTGAAGCATCCTCTAGTGGTTAGCGTTGGACCAATGAAGTAGCCATCCTTTTGATGTGTGACTCGGTTATCATTTTCCCCTTGTACTGATTACCCCTTCGCCCCGAGATCTTCCATTACTTCTTCTATCCTAAAAAACAAGAATCGGGCGATGTTTTCTTCCAGGTCCAAGCCAAGACCTCTTTCTTAGTGAAACTTCCATCCTCTACCAAAGGATGGAAGGAACACTGTAGGACCGGTGCCGTCGATAGAGGGGGGGGTGAATATCGACCGTCAAAAACTTTAAGTAATCTTCGTAACACTTTTTGTTCTAGACTTAAAAGATTAGTAGCGCAGCGGAAAATAAGTAATAAAACAAAAGAGAATAAAACAGGGGACACAGCAGGTTTATTTACTTGGTTCCCAACCCCCCAGGGTCAGTACGTCCAAGGCCTATGTACTCGGCGTTGAGTCCACTAATAGTCTCCTTTCCGGAATTTTCGGAGGCGGAGAAACCCGACTTACAGTGTAGAATTTACAAAGACAAGTATTGAAAAATAAGTACAGTAACTTTAAAAGCAAACCGAACACAGAAAGTGAAGCTCGGCCGATCTGGACCTCCGAAGTGCCGCGCACTTCCTCCTGGAGCCTCCCGGTCGTAGAACCTCGTCTTTAGCGCGTTGTCGTAGGTCGTAACAGTCGGATTCGCAGTTAGAATGTATGTTTGAAGAAGAGGGGTCGAAGCCCCTTTTATAGCCCTCCTGGGGGCGCCCTGGTCGACGGGGGCGCCCCGGAAGACTCGGTCAAAGCTTATCCTTGCGCCTACCTCGTCGCAGGGGATAAGACCTTTGACCAGGGCGCCCCGGATGCTTCGGGCGCCCCCGTGGAGGCTTATCCTGTGTTCTGGCTTCGAAACAGCAAAACAGCTGCTAATTCGGGCGCCCCGGACGCTCCGGGCGCCCCGGTTGACACCTGTCACCCTGCTTTACGAAACCTGCTTCTTTACTACTGCCTGGGGGCGCCCCCCTTGCTGGGGGCGCCCCCCTTAAAGCCTGCAACACCAATTTTTGTCTAGTTTACCTGCTTTGTCTCCGGTTCTTGATACCTGCAAGATACACAAACACAAAGCATTGATACATGTGATGTTAGCCTTAAGGACTTGGTTCGGACTTCGGATTTGCACGAAACCCTAGGTCGAACCGGCACAAGTTCCCATCCCCGGGAACGCGCCCTTCACCTACTCCTTTCAGGAGACGGTTGCCGCCCGGTCCTTCGGGTGGACTTTTGCCTAGCCGCCCTTCGCTAGGTCTTAGATACCAAGCATCCCTTCGCTTGGTGCCTAGCAGCCCTTCGCTAGGTCTTGTTTCCCTGACAACCCTTCGTTAGGTGCCTAGCAGCCCTTCGCTAGGACTTGTTCCCCTGACAACCCTTCGTCAGGTGCCTAGCAGCCCTTCGCTAGGACTTGTTCCCCTGACAACCCTTCGTCAGGTGCCTAGCAGCCCTTCGCTAGGACTTATTTTCCTGACAGCCCTTCGTCAGGTGCCTAGCAGCCCTTCGCTAGATCTTTTCTTTCTGGCAACCCTTCGCCAGAGCCTAGCAGCCCTTCGCTAGGTCTTTTTCGTTCTGGCAGCCCTTCGCCAGAGCCTAGCAGCCATTCGCTAGGTCTTAGGGTTTCCATGCCTAGCTTAACTAGGACTTTTCTCAGGCTTAGGTTACTTCTCCTTCGCTCCCCTTTGTCTGTTCAACATATTACTGGCTTAAGTACATTGTCAAACATTAAAACACATAAAGAAGAACATCATTGATGCAACTTGCACCAACAATCTCCCCCTTTTTGATGTTTGACAATAACTTAAGTTAGATTGGTTTAAGGGGCTAAATTACTATCCTTGGGATAGACAAACTACAAGGTATAGGTTTTGGAAGAGTAAAAAATTTCTAACTGAAAAAAAATTCTAACTTAAGTACTCTCTCCCCCTTTGTCATGCATCAAAAAAAACTTGCATCAACAATAAAAAACTTTGAATTTTTGTTTTGAAAATACTTAGTGCAATTTTGTTTTTGAAAAAAAATTGCATAAATTTGAAAAATGCTCTATGTTTAAAATATAAGTACTTTGAAAAGATGATTTGTATGGAGTGCAAGTACTTTTAAAAGATTATTTAAATCCCTTTTTGAAAAAATATAAGTATATTTTTTTTTGAGAAATTAAGTACTTAACAATACATTTGAAAATATTTTTTTTCAAAATTAAGAATATTGGTTTTGAAAGACATAAGTACCTTTTTTTTTTGAAAATATTTTACTTGATTGAGTTTCTTTTCCAGTCTGACACCATCCTAGGAAACCTTGTTGACCACAAGGGCATTTCCTAAGTGTCCTGGAAGGTTTTCAAACAAGTAAATATTATTATAAATTTTTAAGAAAAATGATAATATTTCACAAAGTATGTGCTGAAAAACTGTGTGAATTTTGAAGATCTAATATTTTACTTAACTTGGTTTATTTTCCAGTCTGACACTATCCTAGGAAACCTTGTTGACCACAAGGACATTTCCTAAGTGTCCTGGGAATTTTCCAACCTAAGTAACTATTATTTCAAAATCATTTCATAAGTCACACAAATTTTAACAAGTGGTATTTTGAAAAACATAGATTTTTAGTATTTTAAAAGCATGTAATTGAATAATTCTTTTAATTTGATCTCCCCCTAAACTTGACTCAGTCCTGGGAAGCTTGTTGACCACAAGTACTCTTCTTTTGAGTCTTAAGGTTTGATTCAAATCAAAGGAATTTTCTAATAAAAAAATAGTTTAAGACTTGAAAAAATTTGACTCAGACTCCCCCTAAATCTGACACATCCTAGGAGTCCTTTTTAGATTATGAAGTGGACCTTCCTCTGTGTCTTTAGGGTTTATCAGAATCAAAAGAACAGGTAAACATTTGATTTTTGCAATAGGTAAAATCTTTTTCGAAAAGCCACAAGTGATAACGATTAAAGCATGATTTTCGAAAAGATATTTTCAAATAATAGTAATGTTTTTAAAGTGCAGTTTGAAAAATATGAAAAGCACTCCCCCTGCATCAATGTCGTTTGACTCTATCTAAGTGCCCTAAGGAACTTTAGTGCTGTCCTAAGAGGCTTGTGTCTAATTGCGTGAGTCAATCAATTTTTGAAAACAATATACCTTTTTGAAAAATGTGTAATATATATAATCAATCAGACAAGCATGAATTCCATAAAAACATTATTATGTTAAAGCTCTATTTTGAAAAATATATTTTTAGGAAAATATTCTAACAATTTAGAAAAACAATTTTGAAAAATATTTTTCAATTCATTAGTCCTTAACATCTCACCCATTTTAGATGTATCAATACAACAAGCATGATTGCCTTATAGGTGTATTGTGAGATGCTTGAATCATTTTCCATGATTGCCTTAAAGCTCTCTTCTGGAGCGTGTCGTGGAAGCAGAAGAGCGTAGAATTGTCGAAGCACTTGATTGTTCTTTGAAGAGGGTCGAGGCCCTCTTTATATAGGGCAGGGGGCGCCCGACATGCTCGGGGCGCCCTCCACGTGGCAGCAGATCCGGCGTGCTCTCGGTCGTGACTGATCGCTTCGACTTCGGGATAACAGTTGACTGGGGCGCCCGATGCGCACGGGGCGCCCGATTGACCGGTCAAAGTTTATCACCGAGGCTTCGCGAGGATGAGCTGTAGCCGCCTTCAGTGGCGTGGCACAGTGGGCGCCCGAGACACGCGGGGCGCCCGATCTGCGCGGTGCCCGATTTGCGCGGCGCCCGCGACATGAGGGGCGCCCGACATGCGCGGGGCGCCCCCCAACGCTGTGCTGTCGGAGGTTTACTTCTCTGCTGACTTTGGGTTGACTCTGGGGCGCCCGACACATCCGGGGCGCCCTGCTCAGCTGTGGCCTCACTCCTTTGAGGCCCTCTGAGCTGCAGAAACGCAGTCCTTCGGTCCTGCATCCAGGGTTAGTCCAAAATAGCAAATACTAAGTTGATTTTTCACAGCCTTAGCTGTCTTGGTTCTGACTTTGGGTCTCCAAAATGGAGCCCTAGGTCGAACCGACGCCTAATGTTCCCTCGAGGGGAACGCGTCCTCACCTACTCCTCTCGGGAGAGTTTTACCTGGTGCCAACCGGATCCTCCAGTTGGACTTTTGCCCAGCAGTCCTTCGCCAGGTCTTGAGTTACCAAGCTTCCCTTCGCTTGGTGCCTAGCAGCCCTTCGCTAGGTTTTTTCTTCTGGCAGCCCTTCGCCAGTGCCCAGCATTCCTTCGCTAGGGCTTGTCCTGTCTGGCAGTCCTTCGCCAGTGCCTAGCAGTCCTTTGCTAGGGCTTGTCCTGTCTGGCAGTCCTTCGCCAGTGCCTAGCATTCCTTCACTAGGGCTTTTCCTGTACACTCAAGAAACTCGTTAGACAACCATTAACCCTTAACTTTTGAACCTTTTTGCCAATATCAAAACACAGGTTTGACTTGGGTGCATACTGCACCAACAATCTCCCCCTTTTTGATATATGGCAACCTAGTTCAAAAAGTTAAGGAAAAAAATGCTGAATTTAAAATCCTAAGTTAGATTCCCTCCCCCTAGAAGAAATCTCCCCCTAGGTTTTTCAAAAACAGGTGGTGTGAATGAAGTACTTAGAAGATTTCATGTTTTGATAATAAGTTAGGAAATCTCTACAGTTTTTGCTAAGTTTTTCGAAAAAAAAACATTCTTAGTTTGGGAACCTGTAGAAAATTTTCATTTTTGAAAAAATTTCAGACTTTAGAAAATTTTCAGTTTTTGGGAAAAATTTCAAACTTAGTTCAACTTTTTGAAAAGACTATGGAAAAGAAAAATAAAAAATTTTCCAGTTTCCTTTCCAACTCTCCCCCTTTGACATATATCAAAAAGAATGCAGAAAGAAAAAGAAACAAAATTTGCAATACTTAAATAGAGCATTTGCTGTACTGAATCAAAATAAGACCTAAGTCTGGTTAATCCTTTTAGGGACCTGTCTAACCCACTTAGCTACTTACTAACTGTTATAAACAGTAGTTTTGGCTAGGGTTAGTCAAGTTAAGTGAGCTGTTCAAGTTAGATTGTCTAAACTTGACACTTAACTTGATTGCTGTTCATTTAGTGCCCCAATTGCTGCCGATGCACTGACTTAAAGCATCTTGAATTGAGGCAAAGACCTAAGCATCTCAACCCTTTCTAGGTTATCAATCAAAAGTATCCTAAGGTGTTTGTGAGATGCTGGCTTCTAAGTCTATAGGTGCATGCAATTCTAGGGTTAGAGCCTAGGCTAAGTCCATTTTCGAAAAAGCCCTAGTTTTGAAAGGGGTAGTTTTTGAAATAAAACTAAGTAAAAAAACTTTTTAAAGTAATATTTTTAACAAAAAAAGAAAAAAAATATTTTAAAAGACATTTTAAGTTCAATTTGAAATTGAAAATCCAAAAACCAAATGATTTTATTCTACTAAGCATAACCCTAACTTAATTTAGTCAAAAAAAATAAACAAGCCAAGCTAAGATTAGCATAGTTCAAGTAGAAGTCTAGTACAAGTCAACAGAAGTCAACCCTACTCAGTAGGGGTAGTCAAATGGGTACATGTCCAAGTCATCTAAGAGGAGGGACCAGGAGGATCAAATGGGCCCGGCTGCCATGCATCAAATCGTGCCATGATCTCATGGTACTGTGCATTCCAGGCTTCTCTATCGGCTGTGAGGGTACTCATAATGTTGTTGTAGTAGCCTAAGTTTGTCTCTTGGTCTTCAATATGGTACGCTTCCACTTCTTCTCTGAGGCTCTGGACGTGCGTCTCGAGTCGTGTAACTCTCTCGTACAAGGTCGGTGGAGCGGGCTGATCTACCTCTGCTGCTAAGTCGGCAACGTCGACCTCGACCTCCTCGTCGGCAATGTCCTGTGCGGCTGGTCGGCGTCGCCAAGTCAGAACCCCGGTGCCCGAGACGTCTATACCGGCTAAAGAAAAGTTTCTAAATCCTATTTCGTCGAATTCGGTCATCGTGGTAATCTCGCCGTCAGCGATATTTCGGCCGTGGTGGTGTAGGATAGAGGTGATGACGTGGCAGTAGGGAGTGCGGACCCGCCCCTTAGTGGATATACTAAAGGCATGTAGGATACAGTGGAAGAGATGAAGGCCTATATCTATGTCCAGATGGTGGATAAGGGCATAGAGAAGAAAAGTGTGAAAGGGTTTCATGGTGGCTGTGTCCCTAGTGGACAAGGGAAGGATGCAACGGACAATTACTCTGTAGAGAGCGTAGTCCTGAATTGGGAGTTGGGTAGATTGGAACTGCCCTCCTGCAGGGTCCATGGCCTCCCCAAAGAAATAGTTGTACAAGGTGTTCAGGTCAATATGAGAGTAGGGGGCATCGAAGGGCAGGTTCCTTGGAGGGTAGCAACAGAAGATGGACTGAGATGGTCGGAGTCCCAAAAATCGGTTCAGTAGGGTAGGAGTGATACTCAAGGGCATTCCTTGAACGGTGGTGACAAAGCTCAAGTGGTCTTGCCTAACTATGTTGTTATAGAATTCTGCACATAGGGTGTTGTTGATCGAATGTGTGCAGAATACGAGGTTATCTAGTTGATAGAAGTTAATTGCGGACATTGCGACTGGACAGGATTGGGAGAAGAAATGACGGTTAAGGTAGCTTGTTTTAATCGGAATGTAGGTGGTTTGTGCGAACTTGTTACAAAGTGCTAGGTTAGGAAATCTAGGGTCGGGACTGGGCTCATTACCGGGGTTCGACTGAACTGCTCGGCGTTTTCTAAGTGTAGAAAAAAATAAGTGATTAAGGATAAAGAAGGAGTGTGAAAAAAAAATTTTGTAATTTAAGAAAAATTAATTGCACAACTAAATTTCATACCTTGGAGGCATGGTTGAGGCAAGGGAAGGCTTAGGTTCACTTGATCCACAAAAATGAGGCAAAGGGAAGAAGGAGTGTGAGATGTGGTGTGGGAAATGAGGGAGTCTCGGGTCCCTTTTATAGAGGTTGATGGGGGGGCGCCCGACCGGTCACGGGCGCCCTTTACAGGTTGGTTTTGCCTCGGCCAGGGAAAAGGTCTGCAGGGGCGCCCGACAGGTCACGGGCGCCCTTCTCAAAAGCTGTTTGTTAGTAGCTTTTGACTGCTTTAATCAGCGTGGGAGACAGGTTTTGATGGGGGCGCCCGACATGTCACGGGCGCCCTTCTCAAAGGCTGTTTGACTGCAGCTTTTGACTGCTTTAATCAGCGTGGGGGACAGGAGCGTATAGGGGCGCCCGACAGGTTACGGGCGCCCTAGGTACCAGACTTTTGACTGTTTTGACTAGGTTTGACTGTTTGACTCCGTTTGACTGTGTTTGACCATGTTTGACTAGGTTAATCATAGTTTGACCATGATTATGAAAGCACAAGCAAGGTGGTTTAATTTGAGCTTAATTTTCCTGTCTCACTGAATCTAGGGTTTTCAAAACATGTTAACCTTAAGGTTTTTGTGAGACAGGTTTTAAAGGTAAAAATTAATTTTGAAAGGAATTTTCATTTACTTTGAAAAGTTATTTACTTTTGAAAACAACAAAAAAAACAGAAAGTTTTGAAAACAGATTAAGTGTTTTTCAAAAAGATAATAATTTTGAGAAGTAGAAGTTTTGAAAAACAGATTAGAATCTATAATTATTTGAAATTTGAGTTAGATTCGAATTTGACAAAAGTTAACTTGAATTTGAATTTCAGAAATTGGCTTCCAGGTCTTGGCGAGGCACTAGGCCTTCTTTGGCCGAAGCCTTATGGGATCATCCACCCTTTCCTTGACAAAGCCTTTTAATGAAATTTCATTTTCGAATTAAATTAGGTCATTTTCTGGTCTAACTAGCTTGGGTCTTGGATCGGTAGCTTCGGCTAGTTCCGCCAAATTGGCTTCCCTAACGTACTATCATCTCACCTCCTCCCAATACTATGTTTTCAATTTTCAAGTAATTTTAGTCCTTAAATCTAAGAATTCCTTAAATCTAAGTATGGCAATTTGCAAGAAATTAAATAAACACACAATCAATCAATTAAAAAAAACTATCTAATTATAAAAATTGTTTTGATTTTGGCTCCCCCTGGACTATAGCCTCTATATGGGTTAGGCAAGATGTGAATCTTGTCCTTGGGGATCCAAAATTGATTTGAACCAGTTGGTTTAGTCAGGCACAGTTTTGGCACCCATGCCTGAACCTTAGGTCTTGACTGGTTCAGTACAGCAAAGTAAGATCTTTGCCAAGATTTGGTTCTATAGCCAAGTCCGGATCGGTTTAGAACAGACTTCTGTTTTCCCAGAATCATATCAAGATTCTTGGAACGAGAAGTGAATCGTTCTAAAGCTGTTCTTAAATCCTTGACTTGAGTTTTCAGGGAGAAATTCTCTGACTCAAGTTTTTCAACTTGATCAGGGGTTCCTTCCTGAATTTTCTCAGTTAAGGAATTAGAATCAGCTCCCTCTTTCAGGAGTTTTACTTCCTGTCGGAGGGACTCGATTCGGAGTTTGGCTTTCGCCAAATCTCGGGATAGATAGGAAATAAGAGAATTTAATTGCGATTTTGAAAAGCCCGTTACCTTTATTTCGCCGTCGTCGGAGAAAGTCAGTTTGCCGTCGTCCCGGTCCGAGTCTGAGTCAGTCTCGATTTGATCCGAAGCGGTCAGGGCTAGAAGATTGGACTGAGGTGCTTCTTCTTCTTCTTCTGAGGAAGACTCATCCCAGGTTGCTTGGAGTGCCTTCTTCTTTCTGGTCTTTTTGGACTCCTTTAGGCTTGGACATTCGGTCTTGTAGTGGCCCTTCTTCTTGCATTCGTAGCAGGTTACGTTGGGCTTTTGTTTGTCAGTTGCCGGTTCATCTTGTCCGTCCTTTCTTCGGCTTGTTCTCCGTGTGTTAGTTTGGTTCTTCAACTTTTTGTAGTAGCTTCGAGCTAGCCGGACCAGTTCTGATTGATCTTTTTCTTGATCTTCTATTTCTGATTCTGAGGTAGATTCAGGTTCAACTTGAATTTTCTTCTTGGTCATTTTCCCTGTTTTCCCTGCAAAAAAGGCTATACTTTTCTCGACCAAATTGGAGTTAGTTTGTTCATGCAGCTCAAGTTCAGAAAATAACTCATCTAGCTTAATTTTTGAAAGATCCCTAGAGACCTTGTATGCATCTACCATAGATGCCCACAAGGTGGTCCTAGGGAATGCATTTAGGGCGTACCTTATCAGATCACGGTTTTGAACCTGGTGACCTATTGCGTGAAGACCATTCATTACCTCTTGAATTCTTGCGTGGAGCTGGGCTGCTGTCTCGTTATCTGCCATTTTGATGGTGAAGAGCTTGTTCAGTAGCAGGTCCCTTTTGCTGATCCTCGTGTCTGAGGTTCCTTCGTGGAGCTCGATTAGTTTAGCCCATAACTCCTTTGCACTGTTGAAGGGGCCTACTCGGTTCAGCTCCTCTTTCGTTAATCCGCATTGGAGAGTCTGAGTTGCTTTGGCGTCAGCTTCAATTTTGCGTTTGAGAGTGTTGTCCCACTCCCAGTAGCTTTGTGGAATTCCTTCTGTATTCCGTGGGATCTCCAGACCGGACTGGATAATGATCCACATGTCCACCTGAGTTTTCAGGTGGACCTCCATGCGACTTTTCCAGTAGGAAAAGTCTTCTCCACTAAAGAGTGGAGGTCTAGCGGTGCTGTATCCCTCTTGCATAGACATTTACACTAAAAAGAAATTTACAAAAGAAATGTCCCAAGACTTGGTCTTGGATTAGTAGTGCGAGATAAAAAAATGATTAGAAAAAAAATAAAAAAAATCCGAAAAAAAATATTCCAAACTGGTGGTTGCACCAAGTTTGAAAACCCAGCTCTGATACCACTTGTTGGATCGAGAAATGCGAGAGAGGGGGGGGGTGAATGTCGCAATTCGTTCGGATTTAAAAGAGCGGGTGCGCAGCGGAAATAAAAGAAAACACAATAACGCAAACACAGCTGGTTTACTTGGTTCGGAGCCTGGGTCGACTCCTACTCCAAGGCCCACGGTCGTTGACCGTTTTCTGCGGGCAATTCTATAAGTTCGCAAAGTTTACAATTAGATTTTACAATAAGGCAGAATAGTAAACTTTAAATACAACTCTTGTTACCGACGTCCGGTGAAGATTGAAGTTCTGGAGCAGCGGGACGTCGTCGGCTTGAGTTGGCAGCTTTCTGGAGCGTGTCGTGGAAACAGAAGAGCGTAGAATTGTCGAAGCACTTGATTGTTCTTTGAAGAGGGTCGAGGCCCTCTTTATATAGGGCAGGGGGCGCCCGACATGCTCGGGGCGCCCTCCACGTGGCAGCAGATCCGGCGTGCTCTCGGTCGTGACTGATCGCTTCGACTTCGGGATAACAGTTGACTGGGGCGCCCGATGCGCACGGGGCGCCCGATTGACCGGTCAAAGTTTATCACCGAGGCTTCGCGAGGATGAGCTGCAGCCGCCTTCAGTGGCGTGGCACAGTGGGCGCCCGAGACACGCGGGGCGCCCGATCTGCGCGGTGCCCGATTTGCGCGGCGCCCGCGACAAGAGGGGCACCCGACATGCGCGGGCCGCCCCCCAACGCTGTGCTGTCGGAGGTTTACTTCTCTGCTGACTTTGGGTTGACTCTGGGGCGCCCGACACATCCGGGGCGCCCTGCTCAGCTGTGGCCTCACTCCTTTGAGGCCCTCTGAGCTGCAGAAACGCAGTCCTTCGGTCCTGCATCCAGGGTTAGTCCAAAATAGCAAATACTAAGTTGATTTTTCACAGCCTTAGCTGTCTTGGTTCTGACTTTGGGTCTCCAAAATGGAGCCCTAGGTCGAACCGACGCCTAATGTTCCCTCGAGGGGAACGCGTCCTCACCTACTCCTCTCGGGAGAGTTTTACCTGGTGCCAACCGGATCCTCCAGTTGGACTTTTGCCCAGCAGTCCTTCGCCAGGTCTTGAGTTACCAAGCTTCCCTTCGCTTGGTGCCTAGCAGCCCTCCGCTAGGTTTTTTCTTCTGGCAGCCCTTCGCCAGTGCCCAGCATTCCTTCGCTAGGGCTTGTCCTGTCTGGCAGTCCTTCGCCAGTGCCTAGCAGTCCTTTGCTAGGGCTTGTCCTGTCTGGCAGTCCTTCGCCAGTGCCTAGCATTCCTTCACTAGGGCTTTTCCTGTACACTCAAGAAACTCGTTAGACAACCATTAACCCTTAACTTTTGAACCTTTTTGCCAATATCAAAACACAGGTTTGACTTGGGTGCATACTGCACCAACAGAATTTTGTGTCAATCTTGGGATCCGGAGTAGATTTGTTTGAAAACATATTTTTTTCAAGTAGACATAGGCTCCACAAATCTCACCACGAAATTTTATATTTTTTGGAGATTTGTGGAATTAATTAAGCATTTCTGAATTTAGGTTGAAAAACTAAAATTCAGGTACTAGTCGACTGGTTCAGAACCAGTCAACTGGTCCAGGTGAATTCAGAACTGGGAACCTTCTGTTTGTTTTGCCAGTCGACTACCACAGGGGCAGTCGACTAATCCGTAGGTTTAACTAGAAAAGGCATATTGTGAAGGATCGTCTAGGCATGCTAGAGGGGGGGTGAATAGCACTTTTTCGTCGTTTTGATCTCTACAAAGTCGTTAGCGCAGCGGAAAATAATATGCAAAGGAGAAATACAATGCTAACAATAATCGTTTACTTGGTATCCACCCAGATGGGTGACTAGTCCAAGGATCCACGCCGTGAGCACCACTTTCACTATGGAAAACTCTCCTTCAGGCGGAGAAACCTTTACAATCGATCTTCCTCGTTACCGAATGAAGAAATATACGAGAGGAAGTATGGAACACTCTTCAGACGAGCAGTACTTTGACACTGTACGGAACCGTGTCGTACACGTGCAAAAAGGTGCTCCTTTTATAAGTGAATAGGACAGACTCACAGTCTGTCCAGCACCGCACCAGTCGACTGCCCCAAGGGCAGTCGACTGGTCTAGCATTAATTGCTAGCCAATGACTAGTTTTCGGGGTATACCAGTCGACTGCCCATGGGGCAGTCGCCTGGTTTGAGGCCGAAAACTTTCTGTGGGTTTTGACAGTCGACTGGTCCATGGGCAGTCGACTGCCCTGCCTCTCAGCTCAGCTCCAGCCACTCCGGACCTTCTCCTTAACGTATGCCTTCAGGTCTGCTCCCTTGGCTTGCCTCTAGAAGTCCTCTTTCTCTGGCTATCGTCCCTCAGATGTGCACGCAAGTCTTCCCTTGGCTTGCCTCCATGCCACCCTTCACGTGTGCCCTTGAAGTCCACTTCCCGGCTTGCCCTTGGAGCTCTCCTCCCTCGGCTCTCGTCCCTCGGATATGTCCAACATGTGTGATTCTCCAAGTCCTGCAAACTCAATCACACACATCAAATACAACATAACACTCTAACCTTAAACATATTCATCCACACACATCAAAACCATGATCTTCCAATCATTTAAGGGCCGATTGCCTCAACAATCTCCCCCTTTTTGATGTGTGGCAATATGTTTAAGTTAGAAATAAATAACAGCCACAATAGCAATAGCAAAAGATAGCAATTGAAAAAGCATAAGACATAGTAACCCTAAGAGGTACCCTCCCCCTTAACCTATGTCTTCTCCCCATTTTCAATTCTAATCATAATCCAGGTTAAGTTCCACTTAACACTCAACAATCTTAAAAAATGTAAGACATATCAGAATCTAAGTGGTAACCTCCCCCTTAATCCATGTCTTCTCCCCATTTTTAATCATTCAAGGTTTAAGTGAGAAGGAAAACCTTAAACCATCCATTTCAAGTTGAAATTCTAACTTAAACCACCCATTCTCCGCCGTTGACACCATCAAAATGATTGCCTCAAGCAACCAAAACCCATGACATCAAATAGGAGAATTTTTTATTTCTGAAAATTCTCACAGTAGCTGAAATCAGCCATGCCAGTCGACTACCCATGGGGCAATCGACTGATACGCTATCAGTGACACATTTCAGCTTTTCTGCTGAATTTCAGAAACTTCCAAAAAATTCAGAAAAATTCCAAAAATTATAAAATTTTGCATACATGTTTGAAATGATATACTCTATCAGGGAAAAATATTAATCCATATAGAATTTCAAACATGCATGACTTTTGATAAAAATCCAAAAACTTTGAAAATTACAACATTTTGTATCAAGTATTCAATCTAATTTTGCAATGATGTAGCTTTAAGAAGCATGGAAAAATGTGTACATCATAAAATGGTTTTCAGTGTTTAAAATGTTCAACTATGATCTTTGGGCAAAGTGCCCATTGATTAAACACTTGCCTTTCCCATAGTTAGACTAGTTTTGATATTTTGTTACTTTTAATGGTTCAACAATGTGCCACAAGCATAAGTGAGCCAAATGTATCACCCTAATGGACCAAGCACCCTTTTTCAAATCTAATATCGCTAAGTTCATCCTATACCTCCACAAAACACATTCCAAGGCCTCTTCTTAAGGATGTAAATTCCGATTCGGGAAGAGGCTTGGTAAAGATGTTGGCTAGGTTCGACTTTGATTCAACATAGTGTAGTTCTATGTCTCCCCTTGCCACATGGTCTCTAATGAAGTGATGTTTCACGTCAATGTGTTTTGTCCTAGAATGGTGAACCGGATTTTTGGTCAAATTGAGTGTACTTACATTTGTTGATGCAGTCTGACCCTGATTGTTGTTTTGGTGTTGACAACGATTTAAGTTTTGATTTAAGTTTGGTTGAACGAATTGGGAGTAAGTCCTAGTCGGGGACTGGGCACGAAGTCCTAACTTGGAGGGTTAGGCATGGAAAAATCCTAGCGTGGAGGGCTAAGTGTGAAAAGTCCTAACTTGGAGGGTTAGGTGGGGAAAAGTCCTAGCTTGGAGGGCCAGGTGATGGAAATCCCGGTGAGTGAAGCTGGGTCCTGGTGAGTGAAGTCAGGTGATAGAAATCCCGGTGAGTGAAGCCGGGTCCTGGTGAGTGAAGCCGGGTCCTGGTGAGTGAAGCCAGGTGATGGAAATCCCGGTGAGTGAAGCCGGGTCCTGGTGAGTGAAGCCAGGTGATGGAAATCCTAGTGAGTGAAGCTAGGTTGAAATCCTGGTGAGTGAAGCTGGGTCCTAGTGAGTGAAGCCAGGTGATTGAAATCCTAGTGAGTGAAGCTAGGTTGAAATCCCTGTGAGTGAAGCCGGGTCCCGGTGAGTGAAGCCGGGTGACCAAAACCCTGGTGAGTGAAGCCAGGTCCTAGTGAGTGAAGCTAGGTTGAAATCCCGGTGAGTGAAGTCGGGTCCCGGTGAGTGAAGCAGGGTGACTGAAACCCTGGTGAGTGAAGCCAGGTCCTAGTGAGTGAAGCTAGGTTGAATGAAGTCCCGGTGAGTGAAACTGGACATGGAGCCTTTGTCCGGGGGACTAAGAATGAGTCGGAGAAGGGCTGGAGGCGTGTTCTCTTGACTTAGAGTGGATTTGGCCTTGCCTGGATCGGTCCGGTGACCGATCAGGGAAGTTGGCACGGAGTTCCCTCTCTGATCGATCTGGTGACCGATCCAGCTATGTCTGATCGGTCTGGTGACCGATCAGGGAGCATACAGTGAGTTTGGAACCCCACTGCTCTGCTCCTGATCGGTCTAGTGACCGATCAAGGAGTATGCAGTTCCTTACTGCTCTGCTCCTGATCGGTCTGGTGATCAATCAGGGAGCATACAGTGGGTTTTGGGAACCTTACTGCTTGGCTCCTGATCGGTCTGGTGAGCGATCAGGGATACTATTCAGATCGGACTGGTGAACGATCCACGGGATCTCAGAAATCGCGAGGTTCTCCTTATGACCGACCAGGATGGAGCCTGATTGGTCTGAGAGCGGCCTGATCGGTCTGGTGACCGATCAGGGCACATCTTGATTGGTCTGGGGACCGGTCTGGAGTGTGCAGCAGAATGCTGGATTGGTTTGGGGACCAATTAGGGGTGTGCAGAAGACTGCTAGATCGGTCTGGTGACCGATCAGGGTCCTTCTTGATCAGTCTGGGGACCAATCAGGAGCAGAACTTTAATTCAAATACACTGTCAGAAGTGTCTGATCGCGTCTGTTTTCTCTTCCGATTCTCTGATACATTGCTGATTTCATTTGATATGCATTGCTAAGCCTCTGTTGCAGTGTGCAGGTGATAGCAGGTGATTCAAATACTCAAGGAGGGTCAATGGGAAGCTTTCCTTAGAGCAGGTTTGTTTGTTTCTCCTTCTCAGGTTTCAACGGCAACTGGAGCAGCTGGCGACTGACGGAGACTCAGCTGGAGAGGAGGTCTTCAGTGGACTAAGTGCTCAGGGAGGTCAGTGGGTTCAGGCTAGCTTAGTGGATGTTGATGAAGCTTGCGATTGTGAGAGGGAGCTTAAGACGAGGCTGGAAGTAGAGGAGCGACAACGAGGAAGACAGAAAAATGAGTGAAGTTTTTGCTGTGGGGTTGTGCTCTCTGTTGCTTTGTGCTTGAGCGATCTTGTTGCATTCCTGTGAGATCTTTGTGAGCGTTCCTTCTTGTGTGATCTCTTGTACTCAAGTTCAATCATCCGTGAGACGTGTGGAGAGGTTTCTCCACCGAGAAGGAGGCTCTATCTTATCCGGTTTTCATCGGGGCTTGATCTGCCGACGATCAAGGGATCGCCCACCTTACGGGCACGCCAAGGAGTAGGGGCAAGTTATCCCCGAACCTTGTATATTGAGGTGTTAGCGTCGGTTTGCTTTCCTTTACTTTGGTTTGTTGATTTTAGTTTTCTGTTTCTGCAATTGCTTCCGCTGCCTAACTCTGAAGTGCAGAATAGTTTCAAAAGCCTCAAAAGTTTTGTGTCCGACTAGATTCAGCCCCCCCCCCTCTCTAGCCATCCGAGCTCCAACAAGTGATATCAGAGCTTGGGGCTCTGTTCGCGGCTTAACATCCGAGAGTTATCAACAAGATGGCTGGAAGAGAAGGAATGAGCACAAACCGACCTCCACTCTTCGACAACACAGATTTTCAATATTTGAAATCGAAGATGGAGTTTTATTTGAAGACAAACATGAGCATATGGTTCTCGGTGAAAGAAGGTTTCATCCCTCCAAGAGATGTTGAAGGAAAAGATCTCAATTTCTCAAGTTGGTCGGCTAAGCAAATAAGAAAGAGTGAAGCAAATGCCAAAGCGGTGGTCACTTTGTAATGCGGGTTGACTAAGGAGGAGTTGATCAAGGTGGGTCCTTTTACAAGTGCTAAAGATCTTTGGAACAAAATCATTGAGCTCCACGAAGGAACTCAAGACACCCAAATAGCCAAGAAGGACCTCCTTCACAGTCAACTCCAAAATCTGTCCATGGAAGAAAATGAAAAGGTAAGTGAACTCCATGGAAGATTCAAAGAAATCCTCAATGGCCTCCACTCCATCAATGAAAAGGTAGAAAATCGGGATCTAGTAAGGTTTGTTTTAAAAGCTTTTCCAAGGAATACTTTGTGGTCATCCATGGTGGATGCCTACAAGGTTTCCAAGGATCTTTCCTTAGTTAAGTTAGAAGATCTATTTTGTGAAATGGAATTACATGAGATCTCTAACCAAAGCTCCGAAGAGAAAGTGGTTGCTTTTGTGGCAGGAAAGGAGGAGAAGCACACCCATCATTTTGCTTTCATGGCACTAGAGGAGTCAAAGGAGGAAAGTGATGATGAATTAAGTAGCTCCTCAACCACGCCTTCATCATCTTCGGATGATGAAGAGGTAATCGCTCCCAAGTTAGATAAGTGCTATAGAGCTATCGCATGTTTAACCAAATTGTTAAAGAAATCTAAGAATAAGGTTAAGTCATTGAAGTTGGAAGTAAAAGAATTAAAATCCTCTAAGGTTGAGGATATTAATGACTTCCATAATGAATCCCTTGAGAATGAGAACAAGATCTTGAAGGGTGAAATTGAAAATCTCAAGATTATTCTTGAGAAATTCTCAACTAGCTCTAAAACCCTAGACATGATCTTAAACTCCCAAAGGGCGGTTTACAACAAGGCCGGTATAGGTTACCGACCTAAAGAACCAACCTTTGTGTCATTAATGTCTAGAACATATTTTAGATCATCAAATGTTCCTAGGGTTAAAAAGAAAATGACTAAGGCATGGGTGCCAAAGTCTTTGATTGAAGAATCATTAGGTCCCAAAGTTTGGGAACCTAAAACCTCAATATTTAGAATTGTATAAGCACTATTTGAGGGGGAGCATCTATCAACATGGGAGGTTGATATTTGGTGCTCCAATCCCATGACCAAAGGAAAAATTGTCATTCACATGGTTGGTTATGGAAAATTCGAATTAAATGCTTTGAGCTTCATTGTCTTAGTTCATATAACAAGATGATTCCTTGGCTAGTGATTTATGAAATCTCACTTGAGTAGTAAGGAAATTTTCATGCAATGAATAATAGTATATCCATGCTTCAAAATAAATAAACAAGTTTTGAAAAAAAAAATATTCACATGAATGGTTTAGGTTGACACATAACTTGTTTTGCCTTGGATTGCTTAGGATAATAAGCTTTGTTATTGCAATTTATGTTTTCATACAAAGTTATGGTTTATGGTATGCCATGATTTCTTGTACGTGTTATACAACATGAATGCATGCTAAGGAATATCAACACATAATCTGTAATGATAAGGCATCAATAGACAAGAACATAAGCTTAAGGTTTAGACTTAAGTTTTTCTTAAGATATTTTNTTATTTGGACTTACATTGCCAAGGTTTCACCTTGGATTTATACCGCCAATGCATATGCAATGCAAACATACATGAATCCTATCATACGGCATCCCACACCTAAACCTCCCCAATGAGTTTAGGACTTTTACCAAAACGGGCTTTTTAATAACTTCTCCAAGGCTCCCCCTACATTGGATTTGCAAAGGCTTTCTAAGAACCTCTTCAAGGTTCCCCCTTCGCCAATAACCGAGCACAATGCTCCCCTTTACCTAAGCTCCCCATTGACCTAGGATTTCTTGCAAAGACGTGTTTGGTTTCCCACTTAAACCCAACACTTCTCCCTCTTTGCCACACATCAAAAGGACTCCAACAATTTCTCTCTTATTAGATCCTTTAACCTCTAATGATCATAAACAAAGTGTATTAACCCCAAATAAGATTATACACTTGTTTTACACCATCACGACATTTTCCAATTGCTGAAAAACAATTTCAGCCTACATCAGTCGACTGAGACAGTTACCAGTCGACTGGTGCCTTCGAACTACAAACCCACAGAAAGATCAGTCGACTGCCCCATGGGGCAGTCGACTAATACTCTGATTTCAGCCATTTCAGCATTTCTGACCCACATTCAGAAATGCACCAGAAATTTCAAAAATCTCCAAAAATTTCTAAATTTTATGGAGAGGTTTGTGGTACCCGTATCTACCTGGAAAAAATACATTTAATAATGTATCTATCACCAATCCCAAGATTGACACAAAACTCAAAATTATCTAAATTGTTTAATTGAACCTTGACCTAAAGTCCTAGTTTTGACCTTCTCTTGATGTCTCTGCCCATACCAAGTCACAATGTATCCCTAGCATTGATTTACATTGCATTTATACATCAAAAATCATCTTCCATGCAATATGACCCCAATGTCATATTTTATGCATGATACTTAAATTCAATGTGTCAAATCCCTAAGATTGAGACTCAAATCCGTCTCCAACTCCTTTGGCACACTTCATGACCCATCTAGACTTCCGAGAGAAATCCTCCCGAGATCCATAAACCATGAGTCCCAACTTGGCTTCTAGAACTCCCCCTTGAGCTTTTAGCTTTAGCCACCTCCCTAGGTGACTCTTCTGTTGGACCTTGGATGGATAAAGAGGGGGGTGTGAATAGCCAGACACAGAAAACTTTTGGCTCTTTGAGATCTTTCTGCAAACAGGATTAGCAGCGGAAACAAAACAGCAGAAAGAAAAACATAGAACACAAACCAGACGCTAACTCAGATGGTTTACAAGGTTCGGGGATAACTTGCCCCTACTCCTTGGCGTGCCCGTAAGGTGGGTGATCCCTTGATCGTCGGCAGATCAAGCCCTGGAACTTCCGGATAGAATAGAGCCTCCTTCTCGGTGGTGAAACCTCTCCACAATCAGTCTCAAGAATAATCTCAGTATACGCTCAGAAGACTCGGGAGGAAGCTCTCAAACAATAGAAACAGTTGGAAGCTTCAAGGAGGAAGCAGTACTACACAGACAACACAACAATCACACAACCAAAACCTAGCCGAAACCCTTCGCTTGTTTTTTATAATTTTATAATTAATTTTATGATTAATTTTTTCTATAATTTTTTTTTTAAAATTTAAGTATCTAATTTGTTGGTCTTTCATATTCTCAAGTCAGTTAAGCAATAACATAGATGGAATTTACCAATTTCTATTGAAGAGGGGAAAAGCTAATATAAAATGAGATTGAATATGTTAAAGAAAATAAACCTATCAAAATTAAAAGTAGATAGATATTGAATCAAATACACTCCACATGAAAAAAACCTTTCCATTCTCGACTCTCTATCAAATGAAAGAAACATAAATTATCACAGGAAGCAAATTGCATCATCAATTTATCACCTATCAACATCATCACATACCCATCACTACCTCAAAATTAATATGTTTATTTTTAAAAAATATATTTTATTTTGTTTGGAGAAGCTCCACACACCTTCCAAATAGTTTGTGTGTCAACATATGATCTTGCATAACTATTTTAGTTTACATATCCATGACAGTTCTAAAGGGTCTATTTCAGTTTATGTCTCTACAGGTAGCATTTGCCTTGTCTACCCTAGCCATCTTTAGGAATATCCAACTTTATTGCAGAATGTTCACCTGCTAGTTTCGATAAGATCAGATGACTTACTTGTTTTGAAAGTCATATCCTAGCTAGGACTTACTGTCTAGATGGCTTTGGACTGTTTGAAGCTCCTGGTTGTTCTAATGTAGAGTGATCATTATCTCTGTGTCAGTGGCAATCTATTCATTTTTTACCATTTCAACTGCTCGTGGGGGCAATCATTATATCTGTTTTAAAATATTAAGGCAGTGTAGCAAACGAATTTGGAATATTAAGGCAGTGTAACAAACGAATTTGGAATGATCGATCAGTCCCACATAATTTTCTTATCGGTCATTAAGATAAAGCAGGAATTGACGATCTAGAAGTCCAGTGTCCCAAGGTTCATGTTCCATTTGGAAGAAATAGTTAGAGATCGAACCGTATATACCTGAGATAGTGACTAATCGCCCTACTACTGCATCATAGCTCCGATGGCCATATCTCTATTTTAGTGGCAATTTTTTTCCCAACGCCCTCGCCAGCCCGCCCCAGGACCAACACGGAGGAGGTAAATCATGGTGATTGAGAAGACAAGAGGTTGGGGGAGAGACTTTTTACACATGGTGTAGGGATTTACACCCCATCAACCTCGTGGTTCGAACCCAAAACCTTTAATGATAATTTACCAATCCCTTATCATCTCAACTATGTCCGTGCAAACCCATTATCTCTGTTTTAGAGGCAAGAAAAAAAATAATTAACGAGATTTTTTCAACATCGGGTAATCGATCCGGTTTCACGGAAATTTTTTATCGGTCGTCAGGATAAATCGGGAAGCGTTCGCAGTGGACAATTATTTTAGAAAAAAAAATGATGAACCAGGCAGCAGACAAATTGAACTTGGGGTGACCGGCCCGGCCCACGGAAGTTTCCTACCGGTCATCAGAGTAAATCGAGAAGCGCTCGCGGTGAACAGTCTAGAAGCCCAGTTTTTCAGGGTTCGCGCCCCATTTGGAAGAAATTTTTTTATAAAATACGTCATAGCTGAGGATCGAACCACAGATACCTGAGTTAACTATTAGTGACCCTACCGTTACATCATAGTCCGGGGGCGGATGATTGTTTGGGAGGGGGGGTGTTTGGAAATGTCAATGGAAGAATGCTCTGCATTGAACTAATAAAAAATTTCCTTGAGTATGCTGCTGCCAATAGTTTGATACACGTGCCTAATTACTCAGTATAAACAGGCTAGGCTCTCATCATACACGTGCCTAATTTTGGGCAGCAAAAATTGTCTGTCAGAAGACTGTCGCAACGGATTTATGTTCTGCTAGTCAGTCTCCGGCGAGGAATAACATTCCATGTAACATGGAAATGGTAACATTACCAAGATAGTGCAAGGTGTGGAGCTGTTTCCTTTAATGAAATTAATTGTGCCACCAAATGTACGAAGATGTCGAGGCCTATGAACCCACAACAAATGCTGTTGGCTTCTGAGAATGATTGAGCAGATGTAACCATCCGATGACCCTACAAATGCCGGAGGTAGGTGAAAACTACTTGAGAGAAAAAGAGAAGAAATACGAAATCATTTTATCTTCGGTGCCGATCGAGCTCAAACATTTGAGTTGTGTTCTTCCAGCTTGTGCTAGTGAACTTGTGTTTAATTTCTGTGCCATTTCTGTTTGTTCAGATATGCCTAAGCGAGTGAATTCCAGTCTTGATGAAGCATTGATGCGACTGTGTCTCTGGTGGAGCACTGAGATGAAATTGGAGCGACTCATTTGATTTCCTTCTCGATGATGTCTTTGCTCTACAATTTGGTAGCCTCATTTCTTCTAATGGTTTAGGTTCATAGTCAAAATTTAAAAGAGTTGAGGTAGTTTCTTAGGATGAATCGCCTTGTCTCCGTGCTCTTGAAACCCTAAGGAAGTCGGAAAGGAGCCCACTATGCCATCCTAGACCACAACGAAGTCCCTCAAGTAGGCTTGATTTCGATATAGTGTTGGATCGGGTTGCCTAAGTAGAGGGGATGAATAGCCCACAAGTGGATAATTGGATAGGACCTCAGTTTATATTATGGAGTATGATCCTTTAATCCCGAAATAATAACGGGCATATATTATTAATTATTATTTCTTTGATTTACCAAAGGGCGAGATCTATTATGTTAGATCGATAGGCCCGGTAGGTTGGGAGATAATATTAATAATATGGTGTGCCGTTAATTATTGACGGAATCCGTGTCATGGTTAGTCGGGATGATGATGCCCCCTTGATGAGCTCAAAAGGTTCATCGTGCTAAACCCTGCAGGTGGATTTGATCCGGCACAATGATAAGGTTGAGTGGTACTAATCAAGGATCCAGAAGTTAATTAATTTAAATTGTCAGTAATTTAATTAATTAACGGGCATTCGATATCTTAAACACGGGGGATGGACGACTCGTAATATGTGGAGCCCATATGAAAATATGAGGGTTGGTGAGGAAGTTCAATTAAGATCTTTAGTGGAATGGATCTTAATTGATGAATCGGGTTTAGATCCATTAGTGGGCCAAGATCCAACTCCTCCTCTTGGTCCCTACCTTAGCCTTATAAATACCCTATGATCAAGAAACCAAGGCTTAATCCAAGAGATTACTCCTAAGGCTTTTTCTCTCTCTCTCTTCCTCCTCTTCTCCTCTAGGGTTTGGCCGGCGGTAAGGGAAGGAGAACACTCTCCTTCTCTTTTCTTCTTCTCCTCTCTATCTCCACTCGACCAAGATACACGGGAGGAAATCCCTACCTTCTGTGGTGGTCGGCGACGAAGGAGAGAGGAGCGGCGGCCAAAGAGAGGCGACGCAAGAGGTGGTGCGGCGGCGCCGCAAGGTGAGGGAAAGGAGAGAGTTTTCGGCCGGTTGGGAGAGGAAGAAGGAGATAGAGGAGTTCTATCTCCTTCTTCATCTTCTTCTCCTTCCTCTCAAGGTGAGCAGTCGACTTGGAGGCCCTTGGCCTGCTTCGGCGGTTGGCGGCGCAAAGGGAAAGGCGGCAAGGAGCTTGCAGCCGAAAAACCCTAGAAGGCTAGGGTTAGGTTTTCGGCCACGGCAAGAAGAAGATCCTTTTAAGAGCTCTTGGTGATCTCAGTTCGTGGTAGATCGTCGCCCACACGACGTCCGTGTAGGGAGGGACATAAGGTAGAAGATCGCGAGGTGATCGGAAAGGTATAATTCTTTCCAAGCTTCGTTAATTACCCTTATGTTAATACATGTGCTTGTTGTGTTTGCCTCGTCATTTTATGTTTGTCAATTTATTATTTTGATTCTGAATCATGATGAATAATTTATTAACTAGACCCCGACCATAAACACAAAAGTCGGTGGTCAACTCGTCGCCTTTTCCACGGTCGAGCAAATTACAAGGCCAATTTTGGTAAATGACTAAGTTGTAATTTGGATTGTTCGATACGGTACGAGACGATCGATGGGAAACGGGTCTTCATTCAGATTAATTTTTAATCCGTAGATATGGAGAGATTTCTCGGATCGACCATGTATTCGCTAAGAAAACCCGCTAAGTCATACCCAACAATTGGTATCAGAGTTGAGATTTCTGGCTTTATGTGTTTAGGATTGGTTAATTTTTGTATTTTCATACATTTTATTTTACTGGATGATGTGTAGATGTGCGTAGGTTAACTTTGTGTTGCAGGCACAAGATTCCAACTTCATGGCCAAAGATGTGTTGTGTGAGTGATTTGCAAATTTTTATAATTAATTAATCCTCGGGGTTGACGAGGCTAGGTATTTAATTTTTGTAATTAAATATGACATATGTTTAACCGAGTTTTTTATTTACAGTTGATCTAGATTTTATGTGCACTCCTTCGGGGAGTATAGGATCGATGATGTAAATAATAAACTATTCATTTCGGCCCGGAGATCCCTCAAGGTAGCTTGCGCAGAAGGAAGGGAGGAGCGGACAAAGTGATACAACTGGAGGCGCATTAGAGACCAAGAGCCTAACATCCTGGGTCGGCCACCCTGGGTCGGGCACCATGGACCTAACGTCCTGGGTCGGCCACCCTGAGTTAGCCACCCTGGGTCGGTCACCCTAGGTCGGGCACCCTGGACCACCCTGGGTCGGGCACCCTGGGTCGGGCACTTCCAAACCGCCCCAAAAATAGGAGTGGCCGAGAGGCTGAGCTTGTCTGACCGACCCAAGTCATGGGTTGGCAGATCCATGCCGACTGTCCCGAATGAGTGACAGGTTGCTTCCGCAGTAAAGATTGCCCAAATCTCCTCATTATGAGATAAAGACCTCTGACATAATCATGACCTGACAAAGCCGCCAAACATTAAGGGGGGATCAGAGGAGACAACTTAGACAGATTGTCAGGCGGCTGTGGTAGTCTCCCAGAGTAGCCAAAAGCTGACATTAGTACAGTCTGCTAACTGACCAATCCTTAATAAGACAGGACAACTCTGACAAGTCAGAGGGCTTCTTTTCCCCTATATAAACCCCCCTTGGGGCTTCAAAGAGGGGGTTCCTGCATTTTAAATCCTTGCCTCCATATTGTGCTCTGGTTTTTGGTCCGAGCCGAGTAACTAGGGTCCTGTTCGCATCCAAGCCCGACCCCGACTCACCCCTTGCAGCAACCGAGGTCATCTTGGTCAGACCGAGTCATCCGTGGAAAAATCGTCTTCACTTATCGACAGGATCAAATAATTAAAAATAAGAAAATTTTCAAATAAAAACTTGTATGTAAAATATGCGGAACCATATATACACTTGTATGTAAAAGAATAATTAAAGATATTGGAATATATATATATATATATATATATATATATATATATATATATATAATATGTATAAAATATAATTTAATTTTATGATTAATTTTTTCTATAATTTTTTTTTAAAAACGTAGGGGGCATTTGATTTACTCCATTTTCTATTTTCATTTTTCAGAAAATCATATTTTTTAAAAATGATTTTATTCATTATCTAATTTTTCAGAAAATGTTATATCTTTTTCTAGAAAACAAGACTGAAAAATACAAATCAAATATGTTTTTTAAAAAATTATATTTTTTACGAAAAATAAAAATAAAAAATAAGTAAACCAAACTCCCCTTTAAATATCTAATTTCATAAAAGCTCTCCTTGGTCTTTCGTATCTCAAGTCAATTAAGCAATAACATAGATGGAATTTACCAATTTCTATTGAAGAGGGTAAAAGCTAATATAAAATGAGATTGAATATGTTAAAGAAAATAAACCTATCAAAATTAAAAGTAGATAGATATTGAATCAAATACACTCCGCATGAAAAAAAACCTTTCCATTCTCGACTCTCTATCAAATGAAAGAAACATAAATTATCGCAGGAAGCAAATTGCATCATCAATTTATCACCAATCAACATCACCACATACCCATCACTACCTCAAAATTAATATGTCTATTTTTAAAATATATATATATATATATATATATATATATATATATATATATATAATATATATATATATATATATATATTTGGAGAAGATCCACACACCCTCCAAATAGTTTTTGTGTCATAACTTGATCCCGGGCCAGCTTGCGTGTGACCTGGCCCGGCAGCCTAGCGCCCGGTCAGAAGGAAGGTGGCCCGTGATTTGAACAATCTCGTTAAATAAGAGGCTCACGGGCTCCGACCCTTGGGAGGCTTCCGTGTCAAGGTCCACATAGTCTGCTCAGAGTCTTCTCCTGAGTCAAATAGTCTGAGACCCACCCAGGTTCGGCTTCTCGCTGAGGCGTGGCGGCTCACGTCCCGGGAATAAGCCCGAGTCGAAGGTGATGTTACTCAGTGCCCAGTGGACACCCTCATAGGCCCTCAGTCGGCCTCCTTACTCAGTGCCCCAGTCGGCACCCTCATAGGTCCTCAGTCGGCCTCCTTACTCAGTGCCCCAGTCGGCACCCTCATAGGCCCTCAGTCGGCCTCGTCATTCCATGCCTCAGTCGGCACAACCACTCCCTGACACTGGACTACCAGTGGTTGTACGGGGTCGGCGCAGGACCTTGGTCATCCTGGTCCCTAGTGGCGGATATCTCGCCGAGGTATTGATCCGCCTGCTACACCTTGTCCCCCGTACCCCGACCACATGCTTCGGTGACAGGTCGAGCGGCATCCAACGGCGCCAACCCTTAAGTTGACAGTGCCCCTTTCCTTAATACAGCATGAGCCACTTTACCCTGCCACTCCTGGGCATGCATTGCCCTGCCCTCTCTAGGCGACGGCAAGTGGCAGGCGGGGCAGAACCTATTAGCTTCCCCGCCCTCATATACCTCTCACTCCTCACTTCCCCAGGTACGCACGATAGTGCAATTCCTCTACTGTTCTATTGCCTTCCATCGCCACCGTCGTGTACTGACTTGACCGTCGGAGTGTCTGGCCGGGGACTTTTCCCGGCGGGTTCTAACGGTCTTTGTCTTGCAGGTTGGGAGTGTTCCATCTCGTCACGCCACCCCATCGACCACGCCTTCCTCGGAGACTCACCCAGCAGTAAGGACATCTGACTCACTTCGTGTCAGGATCAAATTTAGCGCTAGAAGGAGGGACACCAGCAGCCTGATCAGAAGTAGATATGGCTGATCCTTATGAGCTGAACGTGGACATCTCTCGTGAGGAGTACGAGGTACTTATGGCTACGCAAGCTCAGCAGAGAGCTTCCCAGAGGCTCTCCCAGGCTGCCAGCCAAGGGCGTCGGGGCTCAGAGCCAGCTACGCGTCACATCTCGGGAGGACAAGGCAGGCCCGCTGTGCCGGAGGGGGGCCTCGCGCCTCCCCCGACGGCTGTCCCCCAGGAGCAGGTTGGTGAGGCCCACTCGGTGTCAGCCGCTGCCTCAGTCTCCAACCCGGTGCGCGGGAGGCGACCGGATAAGGGAAAAGCTCCGGCGGACCCTGCAACGACTATGCTGGTACGTAGCCCTTTTGCTCCCTGGATCTTGGAGGATCCTGTGCCTCATCATTTTCGTTTCTTCACCGTCCCTGAGTACGTGGGGACCACGGATCCGGAAGAGCACCTGATGAAGTTCGAGAGTGCCGCCATGCTCCAGCAATATCCGGAAGGTGTTAAGTGTAGAGCCTTCCTAACCACGCTCTCTGGCGCAGCCCAGAGATGGTTTGACCGACTCCCTGACGGGTCTGTCACGAGTTTCGAAAAGTTCAAGAGGGTGTTCCTGCAGCACTTCGCTAGCAGCCGAAGGTACCACAAGACGAGTCTCAACTTGTTCTCCCTGAAGCAAGGGCCGAAAGAAACCCTTAAGTCTTACATCCGGAGGTTCAACGAGTTGGCGATGGATGTGCCAACTGCCACCCAGGAGGTTATGGTTAGTGCATTCTCCCAGGGCCTGCTGGAGGGAGAGTTTTTTCATTCACTGATTCAGAAGCCTCCGAAGGATTTCGACAGCCTTCTCGGAAAGGCTGACAAATATATCAACGTCGAGGAAGCGCAGGCGGCTTGGCGCAAGGAATCGGTGGCCACGGCACCCCCTCCTCCTGTTCACACTGCCAGACTCTCAGGAGGACCCATTCGTAGCCCGCGGGGGTCCCGCCGAGCACGCGGGCATGGAAAGACGCCACGTGCAGCAGGTGGCCCAGGGATGTCTCCCTGCTAGATGGAGGTCGTATTGTAGCTTCCATCACAGTCATGGACACGCCACCGAAGAGTGCCGGCAAGCCGACCGGGGTCGGGCTCAGGCCCCCAGGGGACGAGGGCGGCAAACACCTCCTGGGGGGGCCGGCCGAGGTGGCCCGAACGCCGGCCCGATGGCCAAAGAACTACGAGAAAACGCTCCGGCTGCTCGAAACCTCTTCCCTCAAGGGAACCGAGCGGTGAAAGCGGAAACAGAGGAAGAACGAGCCAATCAGCAGAACGTCGTTCGGGGCGGTGTGCATGTAATCTCGGGTGGACCGACCGGAGGAGACTCCCACCGGGCCCGGAAAGCCCAAGTGCGTCGACTGGAGATCCACCAAGTTGGCACTAGTTTGGCCCAGGCAGAGGGGCTACAAATCAGTTTCGGGCCCCAAGATCTTCAAGGGTTGGAAGTCCCCCCACGATGATGCGCTGGTCATCACCGCCGTCATCGCCAATTATCAGGTCCACCGTGCCATCGTGGACACAGGCAGCTCGGTCAACATACTCTACAAGAGGGCATTTGACTAGCTCCAGATTGAGAAGTCCCATTTGGAGCTAGTGGCGACCACGTTGTTTGATTTCACGGGGAATCCGATACATCCCATTGGCCAGATTCGGCTGGCCATTTCCTTGGGTGAAGAACCATTGAAGAGGACTCGGTGGTCCACCTTTCTAGTGGTGGACGCCCCTTCATCCTACAACGCCATTCTGGGCCGACCTGCTCTTAATGAGTTCCGGGCGGTCGCCTCTACCTTCTACCTGAAGGTCAAATTCCCAGTCGGGGATCAGGTGGGAGAGGTCAGGGGTGATCAGAAGGTAGCCCGGAGGTGCTACGTGGGCGATGTTCACATAGAAACTCGCAAAGCCCCACGTCCTTTCCCTGATTGCAACATGGTCCAAGCCTCTCCTTGGTCTGAGTTGCAGGAAGACAAAGAGGAGGTACAGCTCCTCCCCGACCGGGAGGAGTCCCGAGTCAAGATTGCGGCGGGATTGCCAGAAGAGCTGAAGGAGCCCCTGCTGGAGTGCTTGGCTCGCAATCAAGACGTCTTCGCCTGGACCGTCAAGGAGTTGAGGGGCGTCCGACCGGAGGTCGCAGAACATCACCTCCACGTCTACCCCCATGCTCGGCCTGTAAAACAAAGGAAAAGAGACTTCAACACCGAGCAGAACAAGGCAATCAGGGCGGAGATTGAAAGGTTGACGGAGGCAGGGCACATCAGGGAGCTGCAGTTCCCATCCTGGTTGGCCAATGTGGTACTGGTGCCTAAGCCAGACAACAGATGGCGAATCTGCATAGACTTTCGGGATCTCAACAAGGTCGACCGAAAGATTGCTACCCTTTGCCCCGGATTGATCAGATGGTGGACTCGACGACAGACAGCGAGTTCATCTCCATGTTGGATGCCCACTAGGGGTATCATCAAGTACCCCTGGCCCTTGAGGACCAAGAAAAGGTCAGTTTCATCACGGCAGACGGTACTTATTGCTACACCGTCATGCCGTTCAGATTGAAGAACGCTGGAGCCACCTACCAGCGGATGATGAACAAAGTCTTCCGGTCTCAGATCGGGAGAAATGTGGAAGTATACGTCGATGACATCCTCATCAAATCTGCCCGTGCTGAAGACTTGGTGTCGGATGTCGAGGAAACCTGCCAGACGCTTCGGAGGTATGGACTCAAGCTGAACCCAGATAAGTGCCTTTTTGGTGCTCGCAGGGGAAAGTTCTTAGGCTATATTGTGACCGAGCGGGGCATAGAAGCTAACCCGGGGAACGTCAAGGCCCTGCTAGATATGCCCCCGCCCAGGAATCTACGGGAGGCTCAGAGGCTTGCAGGGCGAATCACGGCCCTATCCCGGTTCATCTCCCGATCAGCAGAGCGAGGGTTGTCTTTCTTTAAAACCCTCCGCAAAGCCACCAAGTTCTAATGGGATGCCGACTGCGACAAGGCATTCGAAGAGCTGAAGACATACCTTGCTGAACTACCGGTGTTGGCGAAACCAGAAGTTGGGGATACTCTCTACGTGTATTTGGTCGCATCGGCTGACTCGGTCAGCCTAATTTTGGATAAACAGGAAGCGGCTAAACAACAACCAGTGTACTTTTTCGCTTATTTATTAAAAGGAGCCGAGTGCCGTTACACGACACTCGAGAGGTTGATGTATGTACTGTTGTTGGGAGCCCGGAGGCTTCGCCCTTACTTCTTGGCGCATCCTATCGTAGTTTTGACGAACAGCAATCTGAGCCGAGTAGCCTCGAACCCTGAAGCGTCAGGGTGACTGGACAAGTGGACTACTGAGCTGAGCGAATATGACATTCAATACCAGCCTCGACCAGCTATCAAGGCTCAAACTTTAGCGGATTTCCTAAGTGAGCTGCATTCGGACGAGATTGAAGAGGCGTGGCAGATATACATGGATGGCTCGTCCGCTCGGTCGGGAAGTGGGATTGATGTTCTAATGGTCTCCCCTAGCGGAGAAAAAATGCACCTGTCCGTGCGATTGGAATATAAAGCCATCAATAATGAGGCAGAGTATGAGGCCCTCATAGCGGGATTGCAGGCCACTAAACATGTAGGGGCGGCCCGAGTAATGCTCTATTCAGATTCTCAGCTAGTCACGCAGCAAGTGGCTGGAAAGTTCGAGGTCAATAGTGATCGACTGCAGGCTTTCATAGAAGCTTACAAGAAGCTTAAGGCTGAATTCAAAGAGGTACAGGTGAGGAAGATCCCGCGGGAAGAGAACTTCAAGGCGGACGAGTTAGCTAAGCTGGCTAGTTCTGTCGGCTCATGGGTGCTTCCTCAGGCTGGCGGCCCAGCGTTGCTGGTCATGCAGATAGAGAGACAGGCTGACCTGGAGTTGGGGGCTGACTGGCGAATCCCGATCATCGCCTACCTCACCCGAGGAACCTTACCGACCAACCGTGAGGAGGCTCGGTGGCTCAAGAAGCATGCACCCAGATTTACCATGGTCAGCGACGCCCTGTATAAGAGATCGTTTTCTCGTCCTTTCCTTAAGTGCCTGAACGAAGAAGATGCTGATTATGTCTTGAGGGAAATTCATCTGGGGATCTGTGGACATCATGCGAGCGCTCGTGCGACGGCCCGAAAGGCGATAATGTCAGGATATTATTGGCCCACCTTGCAGAAGGACGCCAACGAGCTGGTGGCCAAATGTTTATCCTGCCAGAAGCACCAGTATCTACCGCACCGACCCATGGAAGCTATGAAGGCATCGGTAGTCTCTTGCGCTTTTGACCAGTGGGGCATGGACATTGTGGGACCATTCCCGATTGTCGCCACTCAGAAGAAATATTTGCTAGTTGCGATTGACTACTTTTCTAAGTGGATAGAGGCGGAAGCTCTGTCACGCATCACCGAGCAGGCGGTAATGAAGTTCCTGTGGCGGGACATACTGTGCCGGTATGGGATCCCGCACAAGCTCGTCTCAGATAATGGGAGGCAGTTCCAAGGCAGAAGGATACGGGAGTGGTGTGCAAAATATGACATCAAGCAAGCCTTTACCTCTGTAGCTTACCCTTAAAGCAATGGCCAGGCAGAAGTGGCTAATCGGGAGATTCTCAGAGGGTTGAAGACCAAGCTCGACCACGTTGGTGGAACGTGGGTAGTGGAGCTCCTGAGCATTTTATGGGCATTGAGGACCACTATCAAAGAAACAACTGGATGCACGCCTTTCCAGCTGGTTTATGGAACTGAGGCAGTGATCCCGGTCGAGGTCGGGTGCGAGTCGGATCGAAGGGCAACATATGATGATGATAATCCGGAAAGACGACGTTTGGAGCTGGATCTGGTCAATGAAATTCGTGACAGAGCAGCGGCTCGGATGTTCGCCTACAGGCAGAAGATGAAGCAGAGATATGACCGAAGAGTGCTGCCCAGAACGTTTCAAGTGGGCGACCTTGTCTGGAAGAGAATCAAACTTGTGGGGGACGTGAGCAAATTGAAGTCGCAGTGGGGAGGACCCTTCAAGATTGTTCAAAAGCTTTCTTCCGGAGCGTACTACTTGGAAAATGAAAAGGAAAAAAGGTTGGATCGACCCTGGAGTGCGATCCACCTCCAGCCCTATCGGGTTGCCGAGTGAAAAGATGGTGATGTAAGAATGAGACGCCTCTGACAAATGGAAGCAAATGGTCCTCACCCCGCTCGCAGATGTATCAGGCTCTCGAGCTATAGTTCCCGCAGCTCGGCTGCTCAGTAAGACGCATGGCGTCCCACTCTCCCTGAGTCCTGCCCGACTGTGTGCGCTATTATCCCACGGCTCAGCCTGCCTGACCATGTGTGCTATATTTCCCGCAGCTCGACTGCTCAGTAAGACGCGTTGTGTCCCACGCTCACTGAGTCCTGCCCGACTGTGTGCGCCAACTCTTGCCGCCAACAAGTTATAAATGGACCAACCTCCACGCCTCACTGGGTTCAGTGCCTCCGAGTGGATGCGTGGCGGCCCACGCTCCTCAGAATCGGCCTAAGGCAGTGTTTGAACTCCCATCTTCTAACAAGACACATTCATCCCTCGGCTCTGTCTTTGGCTCGGCGCAGGATGACCTGCCCTGCCCCCTTTGTTAACCAGCCGGGCGTGCGAGGTTCTCGAAGTTGTGAGTCAAGAAACATTCCTCAAGCATCCTGCCGACTCACGTGCCCCTTAAGTCGAGCCTAGTTGGGATACCTACGGCCCGACAAAACCACCCGAAGTCGGCAGCCCGGCCAAGACACTGTGAATGGCCTAGATTAACAATCTCCTTCAACCTGTGCTTTGATGTTCTCCTTGTCACGAACCACTCACCTATGACTGATTTGTCGTTACGCTTGAGAATACCCCATCCCGGCACGGGAGTACGAAATCTTCGGGCTTGGGCAGCCTGCAAAGACGGAAGACCTAATACCCGCGCCAACAACAGGAGCACGCAGTGACTTGAAGTAAGGAGTCCTCGCGTGGGTCAGTAACGCTGTTCCGATTGAGAAATCACAGAAATAACAATTGTATGCAAGGGAAGAGACGATATTTTATTATCAAGAGCTATTACATGGCAAAGGCTCAGGGCCTCGCCAACTAACAAAGGCAAAAGCGATCAGGTCTCACAGTAATGACTGATCCCGGCTCATAGGACTCGGCTGGTTTTCTTCAAGGCCCGACCCTGGAGCAGGGAACCAGCATAGTCTTTAATTCGCCAGAGGCGGCGCTGAGCGGCTTTCAGTACAGACGCTTGGACCTCGTACTTTTGCCGAAACCTGCCTAGTTGTACAGCAAGAGTAGCTCGCTCTTTCTCCTTAGCCTCCGAGTCTGTCCGCAGGGTGGCGACCAAGTGATGCGCCTCACAAAGTTGCGCCTCGAGCATAGCCCACCCCTCAGGAACCCGAACTGACGGTGACGCCTGTCAGCAAAAGGGGGCAAGGGTCAAGGCAAAGAAAAGAGAAAACAAAAACAACACCTTCCATAAGCTGAAGTTCATCGGGTCGGGCCTAAGAGCTCTCGCCCGAGCAGAGTTTCCGGACTCTCAGCTGGGAGAAGTTTGCAGACTGCTCGTCCAGGCCACCACTTGAACACGAGTCACTAGATAGTGGCTCAAGGAGTGGTGGTAAGTGGAGAGACTGGTCCAGGAGAGCCGGCGGCAGCATCCCCGCCCACAGAGGCCCGTGGGTCGAAAAGGGGCAAAGAGCATGCAAGCAACGAGCCGGCCCGGACTGACATTGGCTGAGATAGGAGGTATATGGTAATAGCCCCTCCAGCAATCGTTAAGCCAATGTTGCCAGCCAGTCGGCATACCAAACCACTCTAGACTGAATGGTGAAGGATAGTAGGGACACTTCCCTTCGAACTCCCCTCCGGCGTACCCCTTCAGGCTCTCCTCAAGAATAGCAGAGCAGAACGCTCGAGACAGAATTCCCGGATGCGGAGTGGCAAGCTCTCGAGGCGGTGGAGAAAGTGATACCTCGGGGCCAAGCAGAGGAGGAGTGCGCCCAAGAAGGGGGGTCACTTGGGAAGACCAAGGTGCCGCAGTAGTAGTTTCTGCCGAGGCCGGCGCTCGTGACCGCTTCGCTCGGCGGGAAGAAGCAGGAGTGCTACGTGGAGATGTGAAAACAGCCGAGCAGCACGCATAACGGCATAACTTCGCTGGCAGGCCATTCATATCTGATAGCCTTACACGGGAATCGTGGCAGAGGCTCAGAAATTCATTCCCCCGGCGTGAAGTACCTTCGTCGGGGAAGACATCGGTGTTGAGCCTCCCTGATGGTGGGGGTGAATCAGGAGGAAGCATCATCTCAAAGAACTCGTGGTCAACCTCCTCGAGAGGAGAAGAATACAAATCATCTGAAGGAGCATAAAGCCCTCTCAGTGAAAAAGCTTCCTCAGAAGGGTCAGTAGACATGCTAGAAGATGGACAAGGAGGTGGATTCTACTGGTTTCCTGTAGAGGCGGGGATGGCGAAGGCTGCCTATGTTTAGGAGAAGGAAAAACATCTCAGCCATTCATGGGTAGCCTTGGTAGACTACAGGATCGAACGGTCCGTAGCAAGAGGGGAGGGCACGGAGAAATGGTTGAGCCGGAGTAAAGGCACATGGGTCGCTCGGTACCCGAGGCGCCCATGACAGATGACGGACGCTTCGCTGCCCGACGCGTCACGTCACCGAAGCCCTAGTCCATCACTCATTAAAGTAGGCGTCAGGGATCTTGATACGAATCGCCCCGATGGGATGGGCGCAGAAACATGCTCATAAACAGGCTAGTCCCCGTAAGTCCCTGAGCTTTGAGCCCGGCCAGTCGCGTGGCGACTTGCGTTTCTTGGGTTCCAACCCAATCGAATGGCCAAGCCCTCCTGAGCGGGTTGGACCCCGTTGGTCTGTTAGCTCAACAATCTACACAGTAAGGCAGTGTCCCGATCGAAGCGGTCCGTTCAGCGATCCTGGACATCACTAACAATTCGACAGAGGGAACATGCCCGAAAGATTTGAGGAGGAATAAGGAGGTTCCAATCGGCAAGGCAAAAATGGCACATCGCTCAAAACCCACAACCCGCGCGAGTATACAAAAAAGAGAGGCAAAAGATACAAACGGCTCGATCCTCACTTGAAGGGTACATCGGTCACGCTGGGCAAGTCCTCACACATGTCCTCAAGGCTTACAACCGTAGAAGGCATATCGGGAGACAGATACCCGCCTAACCTGAGGCGACAGATGATATTCAGCCCTTGCGGCTCCATGACGTCCATGAACCGTTTGGCGATTTCAGCCATATGAGAAGAGTCGTTGATACACTCAAGCATGTACTTCTCCCGTCGGGAATCTTTAGTCTCCTTGTAAGATCGAAGCGTCATCAGCTCCGATCTAGCCGTCTCCCACTCGGACTGCTCAGTCTCCCTACGGGCGCGAAGCTTTGTCAACTCCGATCTGGTTGCCTCCCAATCGGACCTCTCCTTCCGCAGCCGCTCAAGCTCTTCTTTTTGGGTATGCAGCAATTGATCTTTGGAGGAGAGCTCCATGGATAGCTCAGTTATCCTTTGTGATTGGGCCAGAGCAGTAGTATCTCTAGCCTCCAATTGGGCCTGAAGAGAGTCGAGGGCGACCGACGCCCTCTGAAGGTCGGACTTCGCCTGGGCTAACTCGGTCTGGGCCTCCGCCTGTAAGGCTCGCACTTTCCGCTCGGCGTGCTTCAGGGTGGAAAGTCTGATGTTTGCTTGGGAAGTGGCTTGTTCCGCCGTCTCGACTCGGCTGCGCGCTGCTTCAAGTTGCTCCCCCGAGTGGGATAGTTGATCTTGCAGAGCTTGAACCTCATCTCGTAGGTGGTTCAGTGTGGGCTCGTCAGCGACTAGTCGGGAGTGCGCCAGCTGCATTTGCAGGCGCTTTACCTCCCTTTCGGCCTTAGCCCGTGCTGAACTATGGGCTAGGAGTGACATGGAGACGTCGTGGCAGTCTCCTACGAACTGCAGGAAGAATGTCATTCCTGAGAGTCAGAGTTGAAAAGTGCAGTGGAGGGCCTAAGTCGTCTACACATACCTGAGTGGCCTTAAGGAAAAAGGCGTCGGCTTTGTTGCTAGAGCCCCGAAAGTAGGACTCCTCGAACTCTTGGCCATAGCGATCGACTACCGACCCATAGAGGCGCAGATTCTGGAAGTGCTCGGGCAGCTCGCCTGGGGGTATCTTTAGGCGACGGTCTGCCCGAGAGGGCACTAGGAGGTGCATCATCAGGTCCTCATGCGGACCCTCGGCGGAAGGGGCTCCGGATCGAGCAGACATCGAGGTGTCGGAGCTATTGGAAGTGGCAGAAAGGTTGGCGGGCGATGTGGCGACGGAGAGGTCGGCCGCAGCATCAAGGTTGGGGGTAATGGCCGAGCCAATTGCCGGTAGGCGAACTGGGGAGTCTCCGACGTGAACGGCGGCCGGAGAGGCAACCGCGGGAGCCACATACGGAACAATGGCTAAAGAGGCAGAGTGAGCTTCTGGCTCAGGAGCTGCTCTCTTCTTCTTCTTCTTCTGCTCCAGATGCTTGCTGGAGGAAGGAAGGGAGGAACCCCCTGTCGGGGAGGATGCTCGTCGGCGTTTGGGAGGAAGACGCGGTAGGACGGTCGTAGACGGAGCGGTCTTGGAGGCGGTGGGGCCCGACCCCCGCACAGTCGGGGTTGGGTTGGCCGGGACAGTCTCCACTACAGCACCTTCTTTAGCAGCCAACATAGAGGTGATTCGAGTCTGTAGCTCAGCCTTGGTCAACCTGAAGCCTCTCTTCAGGGCCGTGGATAGCAGCAGGGAAACTGCGAAGGCCAAACACATTCATGCATGACAAAGAGATATAGCCCGACAGACATCGGGGAACTTACCAGCATCGGACAGAGGAGGGGCGGGGCTCGGGCTCAGACCGAAGGTAGAAAGAATCCCCTCCTTCAGCAGAAGTCCGCCGTGGAAGTGCATGTTCTCCAGCTAGGCGGTGACACTCAAGAAGTCAGTGGAAGTGCGATAGTGTCAAGGAAGAGTCTCGGAAACGGAAAGTCCCTCGACCCAAGTAGTGGGCCATCCGGGGGCGGGGATGGGCCCGACGAAGAAGTACCGCTCTTTCCAACCTTTGTTCGAGGTGGACAAATTTAGGAGGAAGGAAGCTTTGGCCCTGGCCTGGAAGAAAAAATCGCCTACCTCTTGCTGCTTGGGGTAAAAGAGGTAATGGAAGTTCTCCGGTATCAGGGGGATCCCAAGAAGCGAGAAAACAATGGCCGAACCACATATCAGGCGTACGACGTTAGGGGCTAGTTGAGATAGAGGAATTTGGAAGTGGTCGCAGACGGCGGCAATGAAAGGATGGACGGGGAAACGGAGGTCATCTTGAAGATGAACCCGAGACAGGGCAATGTAGCCTAAAGGGGCGGAATTTGGGCGCTCGTGGGGCTTAGGCAAGAGCAGGTGGTGGTCAGCCGGGATTAGGAAGTCCAATTGTATCTGGAGCAGGTCATGGGCAGTGAGGGTGGTGATCATGGTGGAATACCAGGGCTGAGACGGGGATGGAGATGAAGAAGAGGAGGCCATCGGAGAAGAAGGAGGCGAGGGGCTAACCGGTGAAAAGAAGTCGCCGAAGAAAGGACGAGACGAGGCAGTTGTCGTAACCCTAGCGGCACTCAAGGCGGTGAGGAAAGACGGGTAGTTCCGAGTGCGTGAAGAAGAACGAGCAGGCGAGGGGTTGCGCTTTATGGACACAGGTGAGGGATGCCAGTCATCCGAGGAGCGACTGGGAGAAACGAGCGACCTAACCAAGACCGCTTGACCAGACTCGGGCGATATACGAGGCGACGGAATACGGATCCGTTGTAGTACTTGCAATAGAGGGCGACCTGTCTTGCCGAGGGGTGCACCAGGCTCGGACCAAATGTGGGGTCCAGTCAGTCGGATTGCGTGCCTCCTTCGACTAGACTTGAGGGAGATGCTTATGATCCCGGGCCAGCTTGCGTGTGACCTGGCTCTGCAGCCTGACGCCCGGTCAGAAGGAAGGTGGCCCGTGATTTGAACGATCCCGTTAAATAAGAGGCTCGCGGGCTTCGATCCTTGGGGGGCTTCCGTGTCAAGGTCCACATAGTCTGGTAAGAGTCTTCTCCTGTGTCAAATAGTCTGAGACCCACCCAGGTTCGGCTTCTCGCTGAGGCGTGGCGGCCCACGTCCCAGGAATAAGCCCGAGTCGAAGGTGATGTTACTCAGTGCCCCAGTGGGCACCCTCATAGGCCCTCAGCCGGCCTCCTTACTCAGTGCCCCAGTCGGCACCCTGAGGGCCTCCTCCTTACTCGGTGCCCCAGTCGGCACCCTCATAGGTCCTCAGTCGGCCTCGTCATTCCATGCCTCAGTCGGCACAACCACTCCCTGACACTAGACTACCAGTGGTTGTACGGGGTCGGCGCAGGACCTTGGTCATCCTGGTCCCCAGTGGTGGATATCTCGCCGAGGTATTGATCCGCCTGCTACACCTTGTCCCCCGTACCCCGACCACATGCTTCGGTGACAGGTCGAGCGGCGTCCAACGGCGCCAACCCTTAAGTTGACAGTGCCCCTTTCCTTAATACAGCATGAGCCACTTTACCCTGCCACTCCTGGGCATGCATTGCCCTGCCCTCTCTAGGCGACGACAAGTGGCAGGCGGGGCAGAACTTGTCAGCTTCCCCGGCCACATATACCTCTCACTCCTCACTTCCCTAGGTACGCGCGATAGTGCAATTCCTCTACTGTTCTATTACCTTCCATCGTCACCGTCGTGTACTGACTTGACCATCGGAGTGCCTAGCTGGGGACTTTTCCCGGCAGGTTCTAACGGTTTTTATCTTGCAGGTTGGGAGCGTTCCAGCTCGTCACGCCACTCCATCGACCTCGTCTTCCTCGGAGACTCACCCAACTGTAAGGACATCTGACTCACTTCGCGACAGGATCATAACTATTTTAGTTTACATATCCATGACAGTTCTAAAGGGTCTATTTCAGTTTATGCCTCTACAGGTAGTATTTGCCTTGTCTACCCTAGCCATCTTTAGGAATATCCAACTTTAGTGCAGAATGTTCACCTGCTAGTTTCGATAAGATCAGATGACTTACTTGTTTTGAAAGTCATATCCTAGCTAGGACTTATTGTCTAGATGGCTTTTGGCTGTTTGAAGCTCCTGGTTGTTCTAACGTAGAGTGATCATTATCTCTGTGTTAGTGGCAATCTATCCATTTTTTACCATTTCAGCTGCTCGTGGGGGCAAATCATTATATCTGTTTTAAAATATTAAAATCAGGTAGCAGATGAATCTGGAATGATCGATTCGGCTCCATAGAAGTTTTTCATCGGTCATTAAGATAAATCAGGAATTGACGGTCTAGAAGTCCAGTGTCCCAAGGTTCACGCTCCATTTGGAGAAAAAAATTTCTACAAAATACGTCGTAGCTAGGAATCGAACTGTGTATGTCTGAGATAGCGACTAATCGCTCTACCGCTACATCATAGTCCCGGTGGCCATTATCTCTATTTTAGTGGCAATTTTTTTTCCAACGCCCCCGCCAGCCCGTCCTAGGACCAACACGGAGGAGGTAAATCATGGTGATTGAGAAGACAAGAGGTTGGGGGAGAAACTTTTTACACAGGGTGCAGGGATTTACGCCCCATCAACCCCGTGGTTCGAACCAAAAACCTTTAGAGTGCATTTGGTTCAGGTTATCAAATATAACCTTAGTTATGTGATTACCAAGTAATCACATAACCAAGGTAATGGGGAATGAAACAAAATCTAAAGTTGTTTGGTTCAATTTAGATAATCAAATAAAATCTTATTTGTTTGGGGTAATAGTGTATGACATAATATAATATTTTATCGTATTATCCTTTAGTTAAATTTAAGTATAATAATATTAAATGCTTATAAATTTAAAACAAAAGGTAAGATGATATTATATACATATTCGTATCCTTGGTCGTCAGGCGCAAATAATGGTCGGCCGCCGACGGTGGTCGCCGGCCGTCGTTGTCGGTCGTCGATCGTCGGCGGCGGTCGACGGTCGTCGACGTCGGTCGCCGGTCGTCGACGTCGGTCGCCGGTCGTCGACGTCGGTCGCCGGTCGTCGATCGCCGGTCGCCGATCGTTGGTAGCCGACGACGGTCGCCGGTCTTCGATCACCAATCGCCGACGACGGTCATCGGCCGTCGGCGGTGGTCGCCGGCCGTCGGCGGTGGTTGCCCGCCGTCGTTGTCGGTAGTTGCCCACGAATAATGTCTCTTTTGCTAAGGTAAATATTGGAGGATAATTTTGAAAAAATAAGTTTCGTAACCTGGGAATCAAGAAAAATCTCACTTTCCTAAGGTTTTCCGATTCCGGGTTGCATGTCCCTTTTGCTGACGTGTCGGGCATCGATCATTACTTGGGAATCACTAACTACCTAAATCAAACAAGATTTTTGTTGATAACATTGGATGAATAACCAAGGTTATCATGGATAACTCCCAACCAAATGCACCCTTAATGGCAATCTATCAATCCCTTACCATCTCAACTATGTCTGTGCAGGCCCATTATCTTTGTTTTAGAGGTAAGAAAAAAATAATTAATGAGATTTTTTCAACATTGGGTGATCGGTTCGATTTTATAGAAATTTTTTATCAATCATCGGGATAAATCTGGAAACGCTCGTTATGATTCAAGGTTGGAACCGCCAACCCAGTGGCCCCCTGGTCTCTACCCCACAAGTGTCCAGAGGGGGTAAATCACGGTGAATGCTGGGCAGGCTAAGACACTCAGGCGCGAGGGATTTTTTTTAAATAGCAGCCGAAGTTTTACCCCTCGCGCATACCGTCGACCTTCGAACTCACGCCCTCTGATTCAAATGCGAGTGTCTTAACCAGCTGATCCAGCCCATGGGGCTGGGAAACGCTCGTTATTTCAAAAGGTTGGAACCGCCAACCCAGCGGCCCCTTGGTCTCTGCCCCGTAAGGGAAACACTCGTTATTTCAAGGGTTGGAACCGCCAACCCAGCGGCCCCTGGTCTCTGCCCCACAAGTGTCCAGAGGGGGTAAATCACGGTGAATGCTGGGCAGGCTAAGACACCCAGGCGCGAGGGATTTTTTTTTAAACAGCAGCCGAGGTTCCACCCCTCGTTCATACTGTCGACCCTCGAACCCATGACCTCCATTTCAAGTGCGAGTGTCTTAACCAGCTGATCCAGCCCATGAGGGAAAACGCTCGTTATGATTCAAAAAAAAAAGGTGGATCCGCCACCCCAACGGCCTCCGTCAGCCCGCCCCAGGACCAACACGGAAGAGGTAAATCACGGTGAATGCTGGGCAGGTGAGGCACCCAGGTGCGAGGAAATTTTTTAAACGGCAGACGAGGTTTTATCCCCCGCGCATACCGTCGACTCTCGAACCCACGCCCTCTGATTAGTGCCTCACCAACTGATCCAGCCCGTGGGGACTGAAAACGCTCGTTATGGATGACTGTTTTAGAGGAGAGAGAGAGAGAGAGAGAGAGAGAGAGAGAGAGAGGGGGGGGGGGGGGGGGGGGGGGTGGAAATGTCAATGGAAGAATGCTCTGCATTGAACTAATAAAAGCCAACTGGATGGACAGGACATATGCAAAAGTAACAAACGAATCCAAAATTTCCTTGATTATGTTGCTGCCAATATTTTCATACACGTGCCTAAACCCTAATTGCTCAGTAAACAAGCTAGGCTCTCATCATACACGCGCCTAATTTGGGCAGCAAAAATTCTGTCAGAAGACCCCACGTGACTGCCACAAGCGATTTATGTTCTGCTAGTCAGTCTTTAGTAGGGGTATCAAAAATCAACACGATTCGACAACCCAATTCGAATCGATCCGAAAAAAATCAGATTCTGATTGAAAATTTTCGGATTCGGGTCGGGTTCGGGTTGAAAAAATTTCGGGTTGGATTCGGATCGGGTCGGGTCGGGTAGGATTCTGGTTGACCCGAAATTTAATATTTTGTGGATTTTTTGGGGTTAAATCAAATTTTATTTTGAAAATTAAGATATTTTTATGTATATTAATATCAATATAGTATGATCATGATGAAGTATTGAGATAAAAGTGAAGAATTATAGGGAAAATGGCGAAAAAAAGACTGTCGCAACGGATTTATGTTCTGCTAGTCAGTCTCCGGCGAGGAATAACATTCCATGTAACATGGAAATGGTAACATTACCAAGATAGTGCAAGGTGTGGAGCTGTTTCCTTTAATGAAATTAATTGTGCCACCAAATGTACGAAGATGTCGAGGCCTATGAACCCACCACAAATGCTGTTGGCATCTGAGAATGATTGAGCAGATGTAACCATCCGATGACCCTACAAATGCCGGAGGTAGGTGAAAACTACCTGAGAGAAAACCAGAAGAAATACGAAATCATTTTATCTTCGGTGCCGATCGAGCTCAAACATTTGAGTTGTGTTCTTCCAGCTTGTGCTAGTGAACTTGTGTTTAATTTCTGTGCCATTTCTGTTTGTTCAGATATGCCTAAGCGAGTGAATTCCAGTCTTGATGAAGCATTGATGCGACTGTGTCTCTGGTGGAGCACTGAGATGAAATTGGAGCGACTCATTTGATTTCCTTCTCGATGATGTCTTTGCTCTACAATTTGGTAGCCTCATTTCTTCTAATGGTTTAGGTACATAGTCAAAATTTAAAAGAGTTGAGGTAGTTTCTTAGGATGAATCGCCTTGTCTCCGTGCTCTTGAAACCCTAAGGAAGTCGGAAAGGAGCCCACTACGCCATCCTAGACCACAACGAAGTCCCTCAAGTAGGCTTGATTTCGATATAGTGTTGGATCGGGTTGCCTAAGTAGAGGGGATGAATATCTTACAAGCACGATTAACTTCTCTTGCTTCTATCTTAGTAAGGACATACCAATTAATAGCAAAAGTAATACATAAAAGAAAGTAAGGAGACTACGGATTTACTTGGTTACAACTTGAATGGTTATTAATTCAAGATAATTAGAAATACTATTAATCTCCTTTTTTGACAAGGGTCGAAGGCGGAGTAGCCCCTTACAAGATTCAAAAGCGTGAATGTTTAAAATGTAAATATGGAGTTTGAAAATTAAGGACCGAGTATTGTTTCTAAACCTCGAGTATCATGGCTTATTTATAGTCATTATACTCAAAGTGATTGTTTGCTGAGGTGATACATTCCAGGTGACTGGAAGCAAAAGGGGTGCCTGGACTAGTAGATGTCAATACACTTGGTAATGGTCCGCTCAATGATTTTGGGCATCCTAGGCGCCTAGATTCTGTTGATGTGGACACCGTCTCAACAACGGCTGCAAGTGACGTGGGCACCCAATCCAGGTGCTTGGAAAGGATACCAACGCCTAGAGTCTAGATGCTTGGAATCATTGCGGGCATACGCCAGGTTGGCCATTCTTTGACATCCACTCACCTTGGGTGATGGTTTGGCCCCGAGCTCACCTAAATCCTACCGCAACCTTCCTCCTTGGGCATACTTCTTCCCGACTTCTAGTCCTTTGGTCCACGTCATTCTTGTTCCGTCAGTGTATTGTTTCGCAACTCTTCGTCCCTCGAATGCACTGAGTCCATTGATTCCCTTCCTGTGCCATCTTTCTCCCTCACTGCATCTTCCACTCAACTTCTTTTGGTCTAAAGTCCCTAAATACTTAAACACAAGATATCAAATATGTAAGACCAAAATTAATGCAGTTGACTTTCACATCTAAATAGTGGTTTATTCCACGTGCGGCACCGACATATAGTTCTATGATAGTTGCTCTTCATTCTCTGGGCTATAGTTCAGCGAAAGAGCGTTAATTTTCATCCAAGTACCCATGGTTCAATCCCTAGTTATGGCGCATTTGTAGAAATTTTTTCTCCAAATAGGATGTTGGGCTTTTTGGATCACACTTTTTGATTAACTCTGGTGACTGGTAAAAAACTTTCATGGAGTGGACCGGTCCAGGTTTAATTAATTAATTAATTAATTTACCGTTGCTCTTTCTAAATAAGTAATTTTAAGGAAAAGTAGGTGTTTTTTTTCTCGATCAGATTAGTTAAGATAGATTAGCTCGATAATATATATAAAAACACTAGCAAGGTTGGTTAGTTTAACTGTTATGAGAAAATTTCATAAATTATATATGAAAAAATAATATAGATTTATTTATTAATTCTATTATTTAAATACATAAACTTCATATATCTTTGTAATTTAAAAGTATTTGTTAGAAATTAAAAAACAAACAATAAAGTTTGAATTAGATAAATATTTAACTAATTTATAAAGACGATGACGAAGACATTATTTGTTGAGTAATACAATTTATATTGAGCAAATTTGATAAGTAAATGAATAATTAAACACTATTAATCTCTAATTTTGTCGGTCTTTAAAGAATTTTTTTATAAAAATTAGATTTTAATAGGCAATTTAATAACTATTTTATTTTTTAGGAACTACACCCGATATTAAAGTTAAAAATTTATTATCGATTAACAAATTGTAGTTTTCTTATGATTATAAAGTATTATTTCAAAAGAAAATTTATTTCTTAAATTAATTGCGGATATACAAAGTCAAATAACTTAACAGAGTTTTTAAAATTAATTGTTATAACATCAAGAATCTAATGCACTCCAATAAAATCTCTTTAATTTACCTATAGCTAATTATTTGGAATGGCAACCTAAATTATCGGAAGAAAAAAATTTAAAAATAATATAATTTTCAAATAAAAACAGCGGTGGTAAGCTTAATCAAATCAATAGGCCCCTGTATAAATTGTAATGCTTTTCATTGCTGAAATTATCAACTTAATTGTTTAAAATCAAATATAAGCTTAAAACCAAGAGAATTCAAATGTGGCGCTATGATTAACAATAGTGTAATGCTTTTTTATCCCAACCCATGTTTATGGGCTCGGCCCATCGCGCGGGTAAGTGGATTGGTCATCCTAGCGCCTCGTTAGCGGGGGTTTGGGTCAAAAGCTCCCGATGGCCCATCAGAGGGGTAGTCCAAACGACCGATTTAGCCCAGCCTCGACCAGGGAATAATTCCTGTGTCACTAGATGACTGAGCCCCGACGTTTCACGAAGGCGAGGGCCCGAGTCAGAGGCACCTTGACCGGCGCCCCAAAACTCCCCGACAGTGAAGACCTGAGTGGCGAGGGTACCGAGCCTCCAGCCGATTCACTTCGAACCCAGCCGGGGTATGGCCACTCGGGCACACTCTGACTCGGGATGCATAGGTACTCTCGGCGATAATGACCTTTGGGACAGAATTCGTTCCCAGCCCCCAGTCGACGCCAACACTCTAAGCCGCCAATCGGCATCAAGTCGCCAGCCAACACTAGCATTCGAGATTTTATCGTAACCCCAGGAACACCCACTCCCTGACACAGGACTAGAAGAAGAAGTACGGGGTCGTCTCAGGTCTGATACCATTCAGGTCCGAATCGCAGTATCTCGCTGATGTCGTGATCTCCCTGTCATACTTTAGCGACCCGTACCACGACCACATACGCCTGTGTTAGGCCGAGCGGCGCTTGACGGCGCTCGACCAGAGATTGACAACACCCTTTTCCTTATTCCGGTATGCGACACACACCCTACCACCCCTGGGTAGGCCTTACCCTGTCCTCGCATACGACAAAAGGTGGCAGACCGGGCAAAAGCTGTCAGCCCCCCCGGCTATATATATAAGTCTCTCCGCTCCGCATCCCCCATGTACGCGCAATAGTATTTTTGCTACTGTTCCATTGCTTTTGCTCTTCCACCACCGCCGAGGACTGACTTAACCGTCAGAGTGTCTTGCCGGGGACTTTTCCCGGCGGGTTCGCTAACGGTCCTTTCCTTGCAGATCATAGCCAGCCTCAGCAGTTCGTGATCCTTGGGAGACCGCGTACTCTTGGGAGTCCACCTCGTTTCGTGACAAGAACACAAATATATATATATATAACGGTAAAATAATTAAACGGGAAAAAAAATCAAATTTTATAAATAGATCGATGTGATAAGCTTAATCCGAAGTGAATTAACAACTTGTTTGATCTCGTTGCTTGGTGCTCAAACTATTCCTCCTTTCGGTGAGTCCTCTGATCGATCAAGGTGGAGAATTTAGTAATGGCAAAGGGGTCATCATTCTGCGGCTTTGATCTTAATACTCTTCCTCCACAGGTTTATTTCGTTTTCTTTGTTTTGTGTTTTCATGTTTTTTGATTCATAAACAATCATCCATGTCATAAACAAGAGTAGTTTATGCTTGTGTTTGCATGCAGATTAATCTTCCACCTACCAACATTACAAAAATTTCATTGAATAACGACGAATATAAATTATCCGTCGCTAATATTAAGATACAAGTCGAAATCCTAAAGATAGCGACGGAATTGGTCAAATCCATCGCTAATAGCGACGGACAAGTTACTTCCGTCGCTATTTGCGACGGACAAGTTACTTCCGTCGTTATATCAGGTTAAAATTGCACGACTCGCCCCCCCCCCTCCCCGTGGCTGCACGTTCAGTTCTTCCTCTCTCTCGTCTCCGTCGCTTCTCCGTCGTCCCCGGCGAACCCTCTTCCGATCATAGGTACGCTATATTAGGTTTTCCGGCGCACCTCCTCCGACTTGTTTTCTGCTTCTACGACGCGACCTTCTCTTTCCGGCAGCTGCAACCAAGTGGGGCCAGGCGCGAGCAGCTGTGGCCGTGCGTGGCCTGCTGCAGTAGCAGCTGCCGCCGGCCTCAGCTACCGCCGACCGCAGGTGCCAGCGATAGCTGCTACCGATGGCCAACCGCTGCTGATTATTCAATTAATTAAATAATTGATTAATTCATTGATTAATTGATTAATTAAATGATTAATTGATTGATTAACTGGTTATTTAAATGATTAATTGATTAATTAACCGATTAATTTCTTAAATAATTATGAATGATATTTAATTAGGATAATTTTGTATTCTAATTAATTTTCATTAGTATAAGATTAATATGTGTTTGATTATGGGTCATAATATGTCTTGTTTGATTAATTAGAATAATTTTATTTGATTATGCCTCTAATATGTTTTGTTTGATTAATTAAAATAATTTTGGTTGATTAATATTTATTTGATTAATTCGATAGTAATTTAGGATCCAAATTGGATTAAATTGTGTTTGATTAATTTGGTAATATCTTAATTAATTTTTGAAAGTTAGGATATTAATCTGTGTTTGATTAATTAGAAACAAAGTTAGATATTTAGATTGTTATTTGTGCTTGATAATGGATTGTTATTTGTGGTTGATAATTTAGATATAATGTATCCGAACAAAGCATGGATGTATAATATGTTAGATAATGGATTTATCCGTGAAATTTTTTTTACTGGAGTGGAAGAATTTATGAACTTTGCAAAGTGTCATCCCGAGTGTTTGAATGACACCGGGTTAAAGTGTCCATGTAATCAACGCAGATGTTGAAATACAGCTTTCCGTGATGAGGATACAGTGAAAACTCATATCTGTAGGTATGGGTTTGTTCCAGATTATTACAACTAGTATTGTCATGAAGAGTCGTATGTATTTGAATCTCTTGGATCTGATAGATCGACAGGCGTTGCTAGAGGGGGGTGAATAGCACTTTATCGTCGTTTTCTCTACAAGATTGTTAGCGCAGCGGAAATACATATAAAAATAAACTAATCAAGAGAGAATAATGCTAACAAACTGATTTACTTGGTATCCACCCGGACGGGTGACTAATCTAAGAACCTGTCGGTGAATCAATCCCCGGATAACCTCCGGCTAACTCTGTCGCTCCTTGTGGGTGGAGAAGCCTCGCCGCAACACTTCGGACGCTATCTGAGCACAAGAGACTACTAACTCACTTTACCCAAGCGAGTTTCGTCAAGAGATAATAGTCTGAAACGATCCCCTTTAAATAGGGCTCGAATCTGAAACAGCCGCTACCAGTCGACTGCTCCAGGGCAGTCGACTGGTCCGAGTCCTAAGCCTAGGGTTACACTCCCGAGTACATTTCACTCTGCACTCGAACCCTCCTGGCTTAGCCCCTGAGTACAATCATTCATACTCAGACCCTCACAACCCTGTTGACTCTTCACTAGCAGCCTCGACTGTTGCCTTCACGCCTTTTTCATCTTCGGCCCTCGTTCCTCGGATGCGCACGCAAACCTCCAGTTTGCCTCCATGCCACCCTTCACGTACGCCTCGAAGTCCGCGTCCCTCGGCTCATCGTCCCTGCTATCCACCGGGCCCTCGGATGCGCACGCAAGCCTCCAGCTTGCCTCCATGCCATCCTTCATCCGAAGACATCAACCGAGTCCATGTGTACCTGTACACCTGCACAATCATGTACACATATGAGAACACAATAAACCCTAACTTAACCATATTGCCCACACACATCAAAACCCCATGATCCTCCAGATCATCTCAGGGTCGATTGCCCCAACAATCTCCCCCTTTTTGATGTGTGGCAATATGTTAAGTTAGGTAAACATATAGCAATAACAACAACAATAACAATAGCAATAACAATAGCAATTGAAAATCAAAGCATAACACACAAGAGACAACCTCCCCCTTAACCTATGCTTTCTTCCAATTTTCAATTCTCATTGCCCATATCAAGTTAAGTTCTCTCAACTTAACTCCATTCACAACAACCAGTTAAGTTATCCCAACTTAACTTTAAGATTTCACAGACCAATCAAAGTTACCAATCAAAGTTAAGTTTCAACCCAAACCTAACTAGTTACCAATCAAAGTTAAGTTTCAACCCAAACCTAACTTAACACTCAAGTTCTCCCTCTTTGACACCATCAAAAAGATTGCCTCAAGCAGCCTTACCCCTGGTGCCAAATAGAACTCAACCAGATTTTCGAAAAACCCCTTAGAAATCACAAAATCATATTCTGTCCACACTCTTAGTCGACTGCGATCTTACCAGTCGACTGATACGCAAGTTTCAGAATTTTCGGTCGAAATTCAGAAACACGTAAAAAATTCCAGAAAACTCGGAAAAATATGAAATGTTGCAAGCATGCTTATTAAGGTATTCCCTACCCTAGAAAAATATTGATTCATGAAAAACATCAACCGTGCTTGACTTTTGGTACAAACTCAAAAATCCTCAAATAGTGTCAACTTTGTACCAAGTTTGAAATTCAATCATGATGTCCTATATGTTGGTGCCTCGGTTAGTTTTGATGTGATCCACCAAGTTAGTTGGGTCCTTTTGGTTTACTGATCCCTCTGCTAAGTGTGCAGAAGCTTAGGTACAGAGGAAGTCGAGCGTAAGACATGGCGGACGAGAAGGATTGCGCGGGGAAGTGAGCCGACGGGCTCAGTGCAATCCGAGGGACGCGGAAGCTGCGGAAGAGTACACCGGTGGAGCGAGAAGGACGTGCGCGGTGTCCAAGGGACGAGAAGCCGGGTGGAAGGGCGCTCGAGGGGCGAAAGGCTGGAATCGGGTTCGGGTGAGCCTAATTCCAGTTGGTCAGAAATCACCTACAAGATCTACTTACGAACGTCTTTTATATTAAAGCTTTTATTAAAGCTTTTAATTAAAAGCTGATTATAGCTTTTATTAAAGCTTTTAATCAAAAGCTATAATAGCCGATTATAGCTTTTATTTAAGCTTTTAATTAAAAGCCGATTACAGCCTTTATTAAAGCTTTTAATTAAAGCTTGGTAAAGCTTCACAAGAGCAAGCAACGTTCAAAAAGTCAAGCCTCATCTTGGTGAAGCGCAAGAGCAAGCAACGTTCAAAAAGTCAAGCCTCATCTTGGTGAAGCGCAAGAGCCAATTAAAAGAGATAAAAATTTATCTCTTTTAATTAGAGTTCAAAATTTGATTGAGATAATCTTAGATCTACGATCAAGATACAACTCAATCTTGTATCAACGATCAAGATCATATCACTCAACCTATAAATAGGCTTAGAGATTTAGATTCAAAAAATTCAATTCAATTCTTTCTGTAATTTCTTTAAGTCTAAGTGTGCTTCAGTTGTAAGGCTTCTCCGTCACAAGGAGATTTTCTGATTGAGCGTTAACCGTCTTGGAAGCAACGACCAAGTTGCAACCAAGTTTTTCTTAAAGACGAGTGTCCTCTTGTTTTATTTTTTAACCGTCTATTCGCCCCCTCTAGCCGGATCAACCCGATCCTACACTATATTTGTCAATTTCATTCACCTCTATTTGACACATAGAATGATTTGTAAACCTCCCTTTTTTCATAAAAATATTTATATTTTGACAAAAGCTTCCCCTCTTTCTTCTCTAAAGTCTAGATGATCATGAAAGGAAGGTTTTCCCATGCCCTTTTCTATAGAAATCCCATCATTTAATTTTCAACCAATTTATGTTTATAGAATGTTATTATGGTTGAGACCAGTCGACTGCCCCCAGGGCAGTCGACTGGTAAATTTCACAGAAGGTTCTGTGTTATGTACCAGTCGACTGGTTCTGAGCCAGTCGACTGATACCTGAAATTTCAGTTTTTCAGTCGATTTTCAGAAAAGCATAACTAATTTCACAAATCTCTAAAAAGTCTGAAATTTTGTGGAGAGATTTGTGGATCCTAAGTCTATTTGGGAAAAATATAATTTCAATCAAAATTATCCCGAATCCCAAGATTGATACATTTCTCAAAACTATCTAAATTTGACCAATTAAACTCAACCCAAAGTTCTAATTTGAACCTCTTCTTGATGCTTTATCCCATATTCATAGTACATTACTAGCATCAAGTTACATGGTATTCCCATGTTAAAACCATTTTCTCTCAATTATAATCCAATTTTCAATCTTTTGCTCCATAATTCTCCCTTTAGCGTGCCAATTCTCTATGAGTTAGGCTAACCTTAGTCTTTCAAATCCATTGGCATACTTTATAGCCCATTTAATCTCCTAGAAGGAAACCACCTGAGATCCATTGACCATGAATCCCATTTTGGCTTTTAGAACTCTCCCTTGAGCTCCTATCCCTAGTTACCTCCCTAGGAAGCTCATCTACAAAGGCAAGACCACACCGGTGCTTTTTCGGTGCTTCTTGACCTTCCACTCTCACTCTCTTAACCTTATAGGTCTTTTGCTTGGTCAATTCCTTTTCTTTTTCCTTAAATGACTTTTCTTTGTCATTTTTAACTTTCTCTCTACCATAGTTATAGGGCACCCTTGAATATTGCATTTTACTCACACTTGCCCTCTTAGGGTGATATCCTAAATCCGGTCTATCATTCTTAAGAGATTGATCTTTTTGCATCATGCTTGCCCCCTTTGACCCTCTAATGACTCTACCTAGGTTTTTTTTTCTAACTTATCAAGTTTTACTCTTAAAACTTGATTTTCCTTTTCTAACTTTCTAACCTTAGGATCACTAGACCTAACTTGATCATTCCTAGGTCTACCCATTTTTTTAGACGTATATCTTCTTTCCTTAGGATTTATGCCTTGGTCCTTAGGTTTTGTAGTCCTAGGTTTATCATGAAACATAGAATGTTTTGTGTTTTGGTACGCAAAGGTGTTTCTATTCCTATCATGGTATTTAAAACCAAAAACACGCATGGGCAAACAATCTTCATTAATTCTTGTTGGGGCCGGGTGCATGTTGACATGGATGCGGGTTCGTAATTTTAAAATTAATTACGTGCAGCGGAAGGTTTAGCATAAATAATTTCTCTAATTATTTAACACACATCTAAGCATGCAATTTTATCTTGTGTAGACATGGTCATATATTTGAAATTTTGCAGAAACATAAACTAATTTACGTATTACCTCGCGTAACTCGAAGGAAGGGACAAGATCCAACCGTAAGCGTCCCTTGGAAGCTTCGCCTCTATTCGCGTCCACGCCGAGTATCTTCAGGATGACTTCGCAAAGCCACGAGTTTCGTGTTCTCGAGCACTACTAGATTCTTCGAGAACGCGACGAGAAAAACCAAGAGAGAAGTCGGAAGACTAACCACAAAAGGATGGTCGGCTGGTGCTCCTTCTTGGGGCTGGTTGGCGCACGGCAAGAAGGGGAGAAGAGAAGGAGAGAAAAAGAGGGAGAGAGGCTATGCCTTCGTCTCTTCGATTATCACCCAAGCCTTGCCTTGGGTCCTTTATATAGTGGTTTCTCAACCATCAAGCCTCTCAAATATGGAATAACTTATTCCATCATGCCAAGTTTGATTTTATATCATGGTTAAAATCATATTTTAATTCATGATAAAAAATCAATCAAGTCTCTTCTCTCCTATGAAATAAATTTCCTTATCATGGTAAATCAATCCATGATTGATTTTATAAAATAAACCAATCCATGGTTCATTTTAATTTCCATGAAAAATAAACCAAACCTTGGTTTATATAAGAATTTATATCATCCATAATTTTATAAAACAAACCACACTTGGTTTATTTTATAAATTGAACCAAAAACTTGGTTCTCTCCCTTTGTTGTGGCCGGCCAAGCAAAGAGGATGGAGACCCTCTTTGGCCGGCCCATCCAAGCCAAGCCCCAATGAATTAAACTTATTTAATTCGTCTATTAAGTCTTCAAAAGACTTAGCCATTTTACGCTTCCGATGCGTCTCTGATAAATTCAGATTCGACTTATCGTTTGGCTCAACCAAACTTAATCTCTCTTGATTGGAAAATCCAATTTTTAACTCGTTTTAAATCCCTCAGATTACTCGTAGTGCGTGTGACTAAATAGACTTTCGATTTATATTGGTCGTCTATAATTAATCAATTAATTATAGAACGATCATGAGTGGCACCTAGAAGTACATCATGATCCCCAATTTATCGAAAGGTCAACGGTTGACCTCAGAAATAATTCTGAAACCCTTCAGCAGCTATAATAAATCGTGCCCATTCCCTTCACCATCTTATACCCACTTGATTCAGGACATGGTCTATGTGTGTCAGTCCCCACTAGGCTGACTACGTCACACCTAGCCCAAGTAATGTTTTCTCGTCCTACGGATTCTAATTACTCTCATGTATTTAAGAGATTCATACTCTGAACATGTCATGCTCTGACCAGAGGCTTCGAGTAACAATCCGACGATAGGCCTCGGGTATACATCTCCTTGCAAGGAGTGGTGAATCCTTTGTAGGTTGTTCAAACATCTTCGGGCACTTCGGCTTATACCCAATCATCCTGGGTCCACACCTCCTTGGAGACGCTTGCTTAAGATGTCAAAGTATGTCTCCATGACCAAGATGACTTGAACACCGCAAGTCAAAGAAACATCGCACTTAAGCTGCAGTAAGAACTTCACTGACATATCTATATGTAGACTACCATATGAAGTTTTACAGCCAGTCACTCCAATAAACTAGTTCCCTTAACTAGCATTCATATTTATCTCCGGACATCTCAATGTCACCAGCCAGTGAGAATCAGCTGATTAGAGAATAACTCATGCTAGTCTCAACAGAATTGATAGTGTCCGTATTTATCAATTCATCGACTAGGAACAATTTCAATACTTCACAATTGCACATGTAGAGATAATCACTAGTTGTGAATTCATCACAAATTCTCTCATGCTGTGAATTGTATTGTGGGCATTCAGTAAATGAGTTTAAGATCTCAATCAAATACACAAACATGTATACTCAAATAGTGAATATTCATTTATTAAAATAAATGATTACAATAATAAGGCGATTGCCTTAGGACACTTCTCTCATATCACTAACAATTCTATCATTCATACAAACATTTTGAGCATAGATTGAGTTAGAAATTACCTCCCTTACCTTTGTAGCTCCCCTTTGATGTGAGCTCCTTTTTCTTTCTTCTTTCTCCCATCTCCTAAGGCGCTCCATCTTTTTCAACTCTCCTTTCCTTGGACATTTTGTATGGTAATGCCCTTGCTTCCCACATATGAAGCATCGAATATGCTTATTTTCTTTTCTTTCCCTACAATCCTCATTAGATTTAACTTGAATGGACCCGGATTTAGGGATTACCTTCTTCTTACCTAGTGGACACCTGTCCTTATAGTGCCCTTTTGGTTGCATCCAAAGCATAGAATGTGTTCTTTTGATTTGGCTTTGGTGGATACTGGAACTTGTTCTTGTTTTTGTTCGGATGAGGGTCTCTTCTCCCCCTCAACCCTTAGTGGTGATACTTCTTCTTCTTCGGATGAGATGGATGCTTCTTCACTCAATGAGATGATCAACTCTTCTTCCTCTTGATCTTCTTGGTCACTAGACATTCTTTCTCCGACCTCTTCCACTTTTTGAATTTGCGTAGGGTTCTCATGATATTCTTTCACTTTATTCCATAATTCATATGCATTTTGATATTTACCTACACAATTCAAAACATTGTTAGGCAAAAGATTAACTAAAGTTGTCATTACCTTTTCGTTTGCCTTGGATTGATCTTGTTATTCTTGATTCCAACACCTATGCCTAAGCTTCTTCCCATGCTTATCCCTTGGAATCTCGAATGACACTTCAAGCGCAATTCTTAGTTCCCACTCCATTCCAAACCAAGTCCCATACTTGGTTTTCGTACATGGAATCCATTTCCGACTTCATGGCCTCAAGCCATTTGTCCCTTTCCGAACTTTTTAGAACATCTTCATAACTGATAGGTTCGTCATCGCTTATGAGTAACACGTCGTTCAATTCACTTACGAGAAATCCGTATCTCTCTGGAATATTGCGTGTCCTATCAGATCTACGAAGAGGTGGTGTAGTTTTAGGTTCAACTGATAGCTCATCATTATGAGGTATTAGTTGTGGGTCTAGACTAGGTGTCTCTGTAATGTCTATTAGAGTTTCTTGAACTTCATCAAGTTCAATCCCACTCCCACTGTTTTCTTGTAAAAGAAATTCCTTTTCCAGAAATACAGCATGCCTTGAAACAAACACCTTTTGTTCTAAGGGATGATAGAATTGGTAACCCTTTGTTTCCTTAGGGTATCCAATAAATAGACATCTATCAGACTTAGCATCCAATTTGTCTGATATAATCCGCTTCACATAAGCAGGACAACCCGATATCTTAAGGTGAATTAAGTGAGGTTTCTTACTATTCCATGTCTCATATGGAGTAGTAGAGACTACCTTGGTCGGGACTCTATTTAGCAAGTAAACAGCTGTCTTAAGTGCATAACCCCAAAAGGATTTTGGAAGAGTTGCATGATTCATCATTGACCTAACCATGTCCATCAAGGTTCGGTTGCACCTCTCAGATACACCATTGTGCTGTATATGGCGGAGTCCATTGGGATAATATCCCATTGTCCCTAAGATAATCTTGAAACTCTTGACTCAAGTATTCACCACCCCGATCGGATCGAAGTATCTTAATACTTTTGCCAAGCTGTTTCTCTATTTCATTTCTGAACTCTTTGAATTTCTCAAAGGCTTCAGATTTGTGTTTCATCAAGAACACGTACCCGAATCGTGAGTGATCATCGATAAAGGTGATGAAGTAGCTATAACCTCCTTGTGCAAGAGTTGACATTGGTCCACATACATCAGTATGTATTAGACCAAGTAATTCTCCCACTGGATTACCTTTTCCGGAAAAGGGTAATTTGGTCATCTTGCCTTTTAAGCACGATTCGCATGTATCAAATGAACCGGGTTCAAATGATTCCAAAATTCCACATCGGTGTAATTCGGTCATGCGTTTCTTACTTATATGGCCAAGACGACAATGCCAAGTGTAGGAGTCTATTCGATTATCTATTCGAGCACGTTTGTTGCTAACTTCGATATTGAAAATGTCACTGGATAAATCTAACATGTAGATTCCATTGCACAAAGTTCCATTCCCATAAAGAACACCATTTAAAGTTATGTAACAACAATTGTTACTAAAAGTTAAATGATAACCCTTTTCATTCAGACATGAAATAGATACAATGTTCTTTATTAACGAAGGAACGAAATAACAATTATCCAATTCTAAGACACGTCCAGTGGGGAGCTTTAGCAAATATGTTCCGATGGCAACAGCAGCAATCTTTGCTCCGTTTCCAACTCGCAAATTCGCTTCTCCTTTGACGAGTCTTCTTCTATTCCTTAGCCCCAGTATGTTATTACATATATGTGAGCTACACCCAGTATCAAGTACCCAAGTGTTTGAGGAAATAGAGTGACATTCAATAACGAAGATACTTGAAGAGGATGGGGCATCGGATGCCTTCTCTTTCAAGGACTCAAGATAAACCTTGCAGTTTCTTCGCCAGTGACCCTCCTTGCCACAGTGATGGCAAGTGCCTTTTAGGATATTTTCAGTCTATTTGGCCTTTTTCTTCTTTCCTTTATTTTGTTCTTTGGCCTTCCTCTTAGAACCTTTCTTCGAGGAACCAACTAACAGTACCGTCTCTTGATCCTGCTTCACAGAAGGCTCTACAGTCTTCAGCAGGTTGAGCAACTCAAGAAACTGGTCTAGAGTTGCATTTTCAGGAGGACGGTTGGGAAGTTGATTTTCAAGGACATAAGCAAGCTTCTCTGCCTTAAGGACTATCCTTAGGTTTCGAAGCCAGTCCATGAAGTTTGGCCCAGTCAGTTTATTGGTGTCCAAAATGGAACACAAATTCAGAGAAGACATGATCGAGTGATTATCCTAGAAATACAAATTGAGCTTATGTGAGAAGAATGATTAAAGAATGTATCAATATACATAAATTGAAATCCTATTTATTTTTCAAACTGAATAACCCTTTTTATAAATTCGGGAGATCGTAGGAATATCTCCAAATAGGTTGATATCCAACCATAGGTAAGAACAACCATGGCTGTGGCCATCAAGTTATTCTTAGCTATGAAGGTAGGTAATTATACCGATTACACATCACATATATGTAACTATCACATTATGCTATCAACTAATTGAATGTTTGCATAAAACATTGGGTTGTTAACTCATTAACAATTATGCATCAATATACATAGCACCCAACTGCACCTCTCTTTACATCGACCTTGGCTGTGGCACAACAAATCGATGCTCCAAGCTTAAGGCTGACCCATCAATCAAGAAATAGTTTTAATATGGTTGGAGCTCATTCAACCGCTTAGTCAGGCTTGGATGTGTCCAACAACCAAAACTAATGATTGACCTCTGACTCCAACTATATTATTCATAAACTAATTCTATGGTTTGAACATGTTGAGGTTCAAGTCGGGCATGGATGTGTCCATCAACCCAAACGAGAAACAAAACTCCGATTCTAACCATATTAATGGAAGGTGTTGGCCTTAATATTTTGTAAGGGGTTTTGGGTCTCATCCTTTCTTTTCTAAGCACATTCATGACATAGAATAATGTCATGACTAACGATTTCCTTAATTAAGTATGTATGTGACTTAAGTTATCAAGTCTCATTAATTGAATTAGGAACAGGATTTCCTAATTCCATTTCATACTTAATTAAAGGAATTGTTTTGGAAAACAATTTCCTAAATTGCCATAATTAATTTCGGAAATAATATGTTCAAGACTTTGATTTCTCTAAATCAAATCTTATTAAATTAAGAGATAAATCCCTTAATTCAACTACATATTATTTTCATGAAAATCTCATTTAAGAAACTCTATAGGAAACCATTTTCCTAATTAATTTTGGAGACAACAATATGTAAGAGCATCACCTCTTAAAACATATTTTATTCATGGATTTAATTAATTACAACAAATTATTTTCTAAGGGTGGCTCCCCGAGGCTCAGATACCCAAAGAAAAGTAATGTGTTGTAAATCCAATTGGACGACTCCCCGAGGCTCAATCCAAATCAAACATGACAATTTCAATTAAAAATTGAGAAATTAAATTACAACAACTAACTTTAAATTGGACGGCTCCCCGAGGCTCAATCCAAAATAAAGAATTTTGTTGTCAATTTAAAAACCAATTCAAATTTAATTGTCAATTAACTGTCCATGAATTTGTCTAGACTTTCTTAAAAGAAAGTGCCCAAAATTGCGAGATTTCAAAAATAGGTTTTCAGAATAATTGTAAGTTTCCGACACAAAGAAAACTTACATATTTCCAAGATTGGAAAATTTCTAAAATAGAAAAATTTCCAAAATTGGAAAGTTTCTAAAGATGGGAAGTTTTCACAATTATTATAAAATTTCAGAAACTAGAAAATTTCAAACGTTTGCGAAATTTCATGAGGATTTCCAAACTTTGAAATTCCTAAATCTAAAATTTATTATAATTTGAAAGTTTCCATAATTGAAAATTTTTCCGAAATTGAGATCATGACAAAGTTTTCCACAAAACAATTATATGATTAAGTCGAACACTAACCGGCTCTGTTATCACTGTAGGGACCGGGTGCATGTCGACAAGGATACGAGTTCGTAAAATTTTAAATTTTTACGTGCAGCGGAAGAATTTACATAAAATAATTTCCCAAATTATTTTAACTTCGTATCTAGCATGCAATCTTATGGTGTGTTGACATAATCATAAATTAAAACTTTGCGGAAAAGTAAACTAATTTACCAAGTACCTCGCGTAACTCGAAGTAAGGGACGAGATCCAACCGTAGCGTCCCTTGGAAGCTTCGCCTCTATTCGCGTCCACGCCGAGTTCTCTTCGGGATGACTTCGCAAAGTCACGAGTTTTTGTGCCGACGAGAACTACTAGATTCTCGGAAGGCACAACTAGAAAAATAAGAGAAGAAATAGGAAAGAGTGGAAACTAACCAACAAAGAAACGGAATCGAATTCCGAGAAGAGATGAGTCGCTATCCGCTTCTTCTTCTTCTTGTTTGGTTTCTCCTTCTTGTTGAAGCTCACGGCAACTCACCCTTGGGAGGGAGGTGCTTCGGCCCTAGGTCCTCAAGAGGGCGCCGGCCCTAATTGGCCAAGAGGGCGCCGGCCCTAGGTGGGGAAAGGGAAAGAGAGAAGAGAATTAAGAGAGAGAGAGAGGGAGCTCTATATCGATTATCCAAATCTTAGGAATCCAAGGCTTGCCTATGGTTCCTTATATAGTTGCTTCTCCCTTGCCAAGTCTCCTCTTAACCGAATTAACGGAATTAACGGAATTAGTTATCATAAGAAATTTATCCTATAAATTCTCTTATGAATTATTCCGTTTAAACCAAGTTTTATTATAACTAACTTTATAATAAAACTAATTAGTTATCATAAGAAATTTATCCTATAAATACTCTTATGAATTTTATTATAACTAACTTTATAATAAAACTAATTAATTATCATAAGAAATTTATCCTATAAATTCTCTTATGAATTATTCCGTTTAAATCAAGTTTTATTATAACTAACTTTATAATAAAACTAATTAATCTCTCCTTTTATTATGGAATAAATTTTATAAGAAATTTATAAACTTTCTTATTATGGAAAAATCAATTCATAATTGATTTTATAAAATTAAAATAAACCAATTCATGGATTATTTTAACTTCCATAAAAAGAATAAATTTCTATAAATTTATTTATATAAATTTCTTTATACAAATTTATTTATCCATAATTTATAAAACAAATCGCGCTAGATTTGTTTTATTAATTAAACCAAAATTAATTGGTTTACTCCCTCTATTGTGGCCAGCCAACCAAGGAGGGTTGGCACCCTCTTTGGCCGGCCCAAGCCGAGCCGAATCAACGCGAATTAAACTCATTTAATTCGCCCAAAAAGCCTTCATAAGACTTAGCCATTTTTAGCTTCCATTGCGTCTCTGATTAACTCAGATTCGACTTATTTCTCTTGATCGGAAAATCCAATTTTCAACTCATTTTAAATCCCTCGGATTACTCGTAGTGCGTGTGACTAAATAGGCTTTCGATTTATGTTGGCCGTCTATAATCAACTAATTATAGAACGATCATGAGTGGCACCTAGTAGTACATCATGATCCTCAATTAATCGAAAGATCAACGGTTTGACCTCAGAAGAAATTATTCTGAAACCCTTCAGCAGCTCTAATGAATCGTGCCCCATTCCCTTCACTACCTTATACCCACTTGGTTCAGGACATGGTCTGTTTGTGTCAGTCCCCACTAGACTGACTATGTCACACCTAGCCCAAGTAGTTTCTTTCTCGTCCTTTGGATTTCTAATTACTCTCATGTATTTAAGAGACTTGCACTCTAAACATGATATACTCTGGCCAGAGGTTTTGAGTAACAATCCGACGATAGGCCTGGGTATACATCTCCTCGCAGGGAGTGGTGAATCCTTTGTAGGCTGTTCAAACATCTTCGGGCACTTCGGCTTATACCCAATCATCCTGGTCCACACCTCCTTGGAGATGCTTGCTTAAGATGTTAAAGTATAAGTCTCCATGACCAAGATGACTTGAACACCGCAAGTCAAAGGAACATCGCACTTAAGCCGCAGTAAGAACTTCATTGACATATCTATATAGATTACCATATGAAGTCTTACAGCTAGTCAGTCCAATGAACTAGTTCCCATAACTAGCATCCATGTTTATCTCCGGACATCCCAATGTCACCAGCCAGTGAGAATCAGCTGATTAGAGAATAACCCATGCTAGTCTCAACAGAATTGATAGTGTCCATATTTATTAATTCATCGACTAGGGATATTTTCAATACTTCACATTTGCACATTTAGAGATAATCACTAGTTGTGATCCCATCACAAATTCTCTTATGCTGTGAGTTGTATTGCGGACATTTAGTAGATGAGTTTAAGATCCCAATCAAATACACAAGCATGTATACTCAAATAGTGAATTATCATTTATTAAAATAAATATTTTACAATCATAAGGCGATTGCCTTAGGACACTTCTCTCATATCACTAACAGATGGAATGTAAAATGTATAATTATCCTCGTTACAAGCATAGTACTCGCATGGTTGGGAAGAAGAAGAAAAATATTTCCTACAAAGTCATGTATTACTTTTCTTTGATTGCTAGACTCCAACGTTTGTATGCATCAGCAGCAACAACAAGTCATATGATCTGGCATCAAAACCATGGACATGATGGAGACATAATGTGTCATCCTTGTGATTCCCCTGCATGAAAACATTTAGATTCAATATTTTCTTCCTTTGCAATGGATCCACGTAATATAAGACTTGGACTTTTTGCAGCTGGATTTATGTCATTTGAAAGTTATGGACAACAATATTCATCATGACTAGTTATTTTAACACCATATAACTTATCACCATGGATGTGCATGAAAGATGAATTCATGTTTTTTACCGTGCTAATTCCAGGTCCTCATAATCCCAAAGGGCAAATACCCAGCGTGAATGGATACAGATTTTCATGTGGGCCAACGTGATTCAAGAATGCTAACGTATAATTCTGGTGTTTGTGTCAAAGGATCAACAAACAACAATGATACAATTTGACTATTATGGCAGACTAGAGGAAATTATCGAGGTTGAATACCCAGCGTTACCTTTCAAAAGATGTGTATTATTCAAGTATTCTTGGTATGATCCAACTCCAAGGACGGGCACAAGGAAACATCGTTTATACAATTTAGTTGAGGTTAATTCAACCAAAAGATTCAACAAGTTTGAACTTTTCATCTTTGTGGTGCAAGCTGGTCAAGTATTTTATCTTGAGTACCCGACTAAGAGAAGACGACCAAGTGAATGACTAGTTGTTTGTCAAATGAAGCCTAGGTCAACCATTGAAATGTCAAATACGATAACTGTCCACAACTCCAATGCTTATCAAAATGAAGAAGTCATAATGAACTCTGTTGATTCAGAAATACAATTAGCATCACAATTACTTATAGATGATAATGTCTCTTTCGAGGAAATTGATGATGGTGAGATATCTAACAGTAAGGAGGTTGATGTATCAACAGAGTCAAGCGATGAAAACTTGCATATTAATTTAGTTCCATCGGAATAAGATCAGTTGTTTTGTATTGAACATTACTAGTTGTTTGTATTTTTTCTTTGTTGAATCTAGTTGTTTGTGTTTTTTCTTCGTTGATACTAGTTGTTTGTATTTGATCTTCATTGATACTAGTTGTTTGTATTTCATCTTCGTTGATACTAGTTGTTTGTATTAAAAATGTGTATATATAATATTATGAGTTTGAATTTTTATAGTCATGTAGTTAGGGCAGAGACCGCGTGGTGATCAGATTACACTGAAAGTAGTGGGTGACTGGTAAGTACATATGTAATTCTTATATATTTCAGGTCCAATTTTGCTACTATATTTCATTTTTGCTACAGCTTCATCCCATATGGTCACCAGGTCTCAGCATATATTACCAAAAAATTTAAAGAAAGATTGTCCTCGACTGCTACGACATGGGGTCATATCGAACAAGAATTAAAGACTTTTTATTACGGTGAATTCTTGGTAAGTAGTTTAGATATATATTTAATTTGATGTTATAACTAACATGATACTAACTATATATATATATTTTTTACAGAAATGATATATTTGGGAGAAGGGTGCAGAGGAGCAATTCAAAATAACATGGAATGTGTACTGCTCGAAATTGCACAGGGACATGATATACAAGTGGAGAAAGAAGGCAAATAGGCCTTTAGAGGTCCCTGAGACAGTTTGGGCAGCATGGCGAGTAGTCTGGGATGCCCAGCACTGGAAAAATAATGTTGCAATTGCTCGAGCCAATCGCAACTCCGAACTTGCTGGCCTCAGCACCGGATCCACGAAGCACACTGTTGGATATCCCGTTTCATTGTCCAGCATATCACTGACTTGGTATGTTTTTATTTAGGTTATTATAAATATTTACTATGTTTTGTTTGGATATGTTTAAACATTATATTTTGTGTATACAGGTTGCTGAGTTACAGAGACCTCTCACTAGTTGGGAGGTATTCAGCAAGACCCATAAGAAAAAAGATGGGTCATTTGTCGATCGACGTTCCTTAGTAATCAATGTAAGTATATTAATTATAGTTTATTTGTTTTGACATTTTATATAGATTAATTTAATTATTATTTCACAGGGAGCAATGACCACTAGAGTTGCAGAGACAAAGGCGTCTCAGCCTGCTGCAGAGAGGGAGGATTCACAGCCTCTTTCCACCGACCAGGTGAATGAGATTTATTATGATGTCGTCGGTGGAAGAAGGAAGACCGCCCTATACGGCCTGGGCTCTCTGGCAAAAATCACATATGATCAGATGAGAACTCCAAGGGTTAGGGGACGTCTAGGATCCTCCTCCTCTTCCTCTAGTGAGGTTTGTCAATTGCGGGAGGAAAATGATGCCCTGCGAAGTCGACTCATGACAATAGAGACGACGTGGGCCGAGAGGGATGCAGCGTGGACCGAGAGGGATGCAGAGTTGAGAGATTTGCGGGCCCACCAGACACACACTGAGGAGTTAGTGCGTCACATGCAAGCTTTTGCAGCGACCCTATCGCATATATCACAGATGCCCGCCCCTCCTCGTTTTGAGTCTCAGGAGACGCAGGATCCTGAGGATACCCCAGATGAGTAGAGACGTTTTTGTGGTATGTTATATTTTTTTATCTATATTTTACAAAATTAAATTATTAGACTATCTGGTTTGTTATTATATGCATCAGTAATTGTTACTTATTTGTTCATTTTCGTTTACAGATTGAACATTATCAGAGTTTAATTCAGATATTAGCTGGGTTAAAAGGTATGTATATTGGAAATTTGAACCTTTCATTCAATGTTATTTTTATTTTCTATATTAGTTATAGTTACACTAATTAGTTATGTTTTTACTAATATTGTTTTATCATTGTATTTAACTTTTATTTATATAGTTTCTCTTCTATTGTGTAGGAATATTGTTCCTTTTGATTCCAGTATTGACTCTGTGTTCATGTATATATTGTTTCTCTACCAGACTATACTTTTTGTATTATATATTGACTCTGTGTTGATTACGATACTTATATGATATGTTTGGCTTTGGATTTTGTATATATGTATTTGATACATGTTTGGTATGTGTTTGGATATGAAATTTGTTCGTTTATATGTATTTTATTTGGATATCCTTGTGTGGTGTGATTTGAATGATATTGTATATATTGAATGTATATATGGGAAGGGGAAAAGAAAAAATCACCTGCTGGAAATTTTTCAGGAATAGCGACAGATAATTGACTATTCCGTTGCTAATAGCGACGGATTTTTACGAAATCTGTCGCAAATAGCGACGAACAATTGACTTTCCGTCGCCAATTACGATAAATTAGCGACGGATAATTGACTAATCCGTCGCTATTAGCGACGGATATTTGACTTTCCATCGCTAATTTATTCGAGACACATCACGACTCTACGGCTGGTAATTTGTGACGGGGGATATGTATTCGTCACTAATAGCGACGGATTATTTATTTAATATCCGTCGCTAATAGCGACGGATTTGGGGTATCCGTCGCTACCCCTCAGCTGCGACGGAAAGATAACCGACGACGCTCATTCCGTCGCTATTTGCGTTTAGCGACAGAATAGCGACGGAATGTCCGTTGGTATTTGCTTGAATTTTTGTAGTGCAAAGTCATCACTAATGAAGATCTGGAGATGGAGAAACTAGGAATAGTGAATTGGTCGCCATTGGATCTTAATATAGTTACTCCTCCACAGGTTCCTTTCATTTTCTTAATTTAATTTAATTTAATTTAATTTAATGATGATAACAATTGCTTTATCTAATTAACAAGAGTAGTTTATGCTTGTGTTACATGCAGATTAATCTTCCACCTATAAAAGTCATCACTAGAATATTTAGAGATGGAGAAATTAGGAATAGTGAATTGGTCGCCATTGGATCTTAATATTACTCCTCCACAGGTAAATTTCATTTTTTTTTAAAAAAATATTTGTTGATAATTATATTTTGATGTTAATCTATAATTTCACAGTGAATGTTATTCTTATAGTTATCTTTCAAATAATTTTGTTAAAACATTTAGAACTTCCTCCCTTGATTTATATTTAATCATCAAATCACATTAATTATAATTCGTTACGAGATTAATATGAGATTTTGTTTTCTTTCATTTTCATGTTAAAATTAATGTAATAAACAAGCTGTTATACATGCAGATTAATCTTCCAGCTGCCAAAGTAATCACTAATGAAGATGGACACTACATATTTGGGATTGAGGCCTATCTGACACTAAGATGTAAAAGATTAATTACTAATTCATCTTTTAATTTGTTGTATTAATCATGTTTAATTTTTTTATAATAACATCTTTATGTTTCCTTGCCTCGTGCAAACGAGATACTGAGCAAAATTGCTGGTAAAATTTCCATTTCTCATCATTAAACTAAATGTGCTTTTAATTAATGTGTAAGTTTCTTAATTATATAGTTCCAGCACATTAATTAAAATTTGTTGCATTAGGAGCTTTTGGGCAAGTCTTGGAGTGCTGGGATTTCAGAACAAAGAGACGGTTGCTGTCAAGGTTTCTCGTTCTCTTCTTGAATATGGCAATGCAGCAGAGGAAGAAATTGATGTACTCTTGCAACTTGCATTAGCTGATAAGAGTGGGGAAACGTAAGTGATTAATTGTTTACCAATTATATATAATCTTATTTAACAATCTAAAACTCTATAATTAACTAGCTGAAATGGTAAACACTTTGTTCTTGTAGTTTTGTGCGAATCCGAGATTGCTTTGACTATCTTGATCACGTATGCATAGTGAGTCCACAACATTGCTCCCTTTGTCTAATTTCTTTTTGTTAAATCTTTAAGTTAAAGCCATCTTAATGTTTTGCCTTTTGAAAATGAATATGTAGGTGTTTGAGAAGCTTGGACCGAGTCTACATGATCTTCTTCAGAAGAATAGCTATGGATCTTTGCCACTTGATCTAGTCCGCGATATCGGCAGGCAACTACTGAAGTCTATTGCAGGTTTGTGAAACATTAGCTACTTTCTATAGTTATCAAGGGAAAATGCTTTAGACTTATAGACTAAGGTGATTCTTCTTTTTATTTTATTTCTCATTATAATCATGCACGAGCTACAACTTATTCATATGGATCTAAAGCCTGAAAATATTCTCTTGGTCTCCTCGTGCTTCATCACTGTTTCTGATCTTAAAGTTAGTTCTCATCTCTAAATTGTATTGTTAATACAATTTGGATTGAGTTCTTTCTTACTAATTAAAATTCTATTATTTTTCCCTTGCGACATCTACCGACATCAAATGCCATCAAAGTCGTAGATTTTGGACCCTCAACGTTTTGATATCATAATCATACTATCATAGCCATTTGATTACGACGAGATCTTACCGTGCACCTGAAGTCATTCTTGGTACATAATTAAAAGCTTGTTTATTATCTATATATTATTGTTCATTGTGTATTATGTTATTCCATTTAACTCATTTAATTTGGATAGGAAATGAGTGGAGCTATCCTTGCGATTTGTTCTTATGAACCTATCCTTCCAGTGTATTTTAAATTTTTTTTCCAAAGTAGTTTTTTAATAATTGAAACATGAGTAGAGAAGTAGCCTTAGATTTAAATATTCAACTAGCAAATAAAAGAGAATAACTGTGAGAAGAAAAAAGGTGAATACGATTAAACCCACTCTTTTAATATCTCCGAGTAAATTGAAGGGCAATTGACTCAATAATCCTTCCACCTATTAATGAATAATATAAAAACTTGAGTGATCATCACCTCAAAAGTTCAAACGTGATCAATTGAGTTATAGGCTGTCAAAAGACCAACATCCCACGATAAATAAATGGATCATAAGCTGGTTATAAAAGTCACAATAGAAAGAATACACGTACAAACTCACTAGCAAAATCTATATGATCTGCAATATATATAAGCAGATACGAAAGGCAAGCATCTAGTTGGATGCAGCAGGCTTTGCAAGTGACCTCCTGATGGCTTCAGCATAGGTCTTGTGTTGGTAAGTCAACGTGGAATCCAGTAAGTCCCAGAGAGATGTTTTTGGGTTCCAACCTACATATATAATAAAGTTTCCACTTCAAAATTTGGAAAATCAAATGGGTGGTAACAAGCTGTTTATATACCAAGCTGTTTATTAATAATTGTCATGTCCGGAATTCTTTTATCGCTGTCATCGTATCCTTCGCCATAGAACTCTTTCGAGCTTACATCAATCGTAGGCACCTCCAAAGGAGGCTCCCCTGATACTTTTGCGTATACCTGGGGATCAAACAATGCCAACCTAATTTGAAAACCTTTTGTGTTTTAGCAAAAAACAGTAAATCGCGTGATAACAAACCTGTGTCATGATCTCAGCAAGTTGTTTTACAGTGGCTTCATTGTTGGGATTTCCCACGTTAAAGATGTGGCCATTAGCTCGAGCAGGATTTTCCTATGAGACCAGAATAGTTTTGCTTGTCTCATTGTGAAAATATAGGTCAGATAAAGAAGAAATGGAAAGACTGCATACTATCATCAGCAGAACTGCCTCAATTGCATCCTTGATGTACACAAATGTTCGTTGGGATTGACCGCCATCAACAAGTTTTAAAGGCTCACGGCGCAGCAGATTCTGCACAAACAAAAGTTAGGTTCCATAATACATGCAAAATAGTACATTTTTTTTTCATTCAGCATGGCGAAGCATTTCACACACATTACTGAAACATGCAAGAACCCTCGGAACACCCTCGCTGGGACCATCAATCCCAGGAATGAAGTCCATCCTCGGTCCAATCCAATTGAAAGGTCTCACAATGGTGAACTCAAGACCATTTTCTGCACCCTCAGCTGTAGATGATCCAGATAAAATGTAAGGAGAAAAAAGACAGCCACCGCACCATAATAAATTAGCACGAAAACCTACCGTAAATCAGCCTTTCAATCAGTTGCTTTGCACAGGCATAAGACCACCTCTGTTTCTCAATTGAACCAAAAATACAGGGGGAGGCATCTTCCTTGAGCACAAAAAACTCAGGTTCCTATTCAGTAATTTTTCATTAGTGGAACCGTATAGCAATGAATACACCATTCCAGAAGAAAGAAATGGCAGAAATAACATATGCATCATGGCCCAATTTCTATATACAATAATAACCATCTTGGACAAGAAAGGACCATGTTGTGATCACTCATTCCCCTTCTATCCCATAGGCAATAGTGCCAACCTTTTCCAATTCATCTCAAAACTTGGACTTCTGTTCCTCACCAATAGATTTATTTTCCTGAGGGGCTACGGATCACAAAGTTCCTATCACGATAACAATACTAAAATATGGCATTCCAAAACTAGAAAAGGACCTCAACATAACAATGGTTTGGCAAAATACATGAGATGATCTTCACAAAGGAAATTGACTACAGTAATCAGACAACTAAATCAACTTATTTATTGATTATAAAGCCAATAAATAACTAACTCCAACTAGACATTAGTTGTATAACATATGGCATATATTGATGTAATATAAAAAATAATAAGTAGAACTTCAAAAAGCTAAGAAAAAAGAAAAATATAACTTGACACAACATCTTCAATTTGATATAAACATGGTAACGATAGCAGAGCTCAACTATGATACATATGCTAACAAGAAAAGAGTCCAACTATTATAGGCGCGTAATGACAAATGTAAGTTTCATCTACCCTACAATATTTCAAATGAATCAACACAAGAAATCGATATAAAACAAATCATTTCTATCGCATTATATCAAATTAATTAACCCAATCAAACTATACAAAAGCAATTTGTCTCTTTGCATATTAAATCAAATAAATGAATATAATCAATTGATATAAAACAAAAACATGAATGAGAATGAACAATATCATGCAGTTTAACACAGCCACAAAAGATTAAGACCAAAAACAGAATACTTTTGCAGAAAGTTACACAAATAGGGATCTTCTCAAGGAGAGAAGTTATCAAAAAAATTATTATCATAATAATCATAAATAAAATATTATCATAAATTTCTCATTACTGCACTCCTTACTCTCTTCCGAATTAACTTATCAATTTATTAGAGGAAGATTAGTGGCTGAACAGATAAAAGCTACTTTTACTTCATCAAATTGGACCCAAGCAATTTGGTATTTACTCACTAACACGCTATAGTCTTGACTATTTTGGAGGTTGGATCATGTGTTGCTACCATATATAGGATTGTAGACATAGGATATGATGCAGTTTTTCCTTATGTAGCATGTGCAACTGCATAAAGTATCTTTGAGTAATGCTATAAATAATATTGACTTAAACTGACCTCAAGTTCAACTGAGCTAAAAAAATTATGTTCAAGCTTCCCTAATTAACTAGAAGCATGTCCTAGCCTATAGAGCCACTCTCACTCATAAGTAATCTCAGATTCAAGTCAGTAAAGAAAAAAAGATATTTTGAGTGAATTAATCATGTAATTAATTTCAACCATAGGTCTAGATTTTAGGCACCAATTTTAATAAATTTCCAAGTTCTAGTAATATTTATAGATAAATAATGCTTACAGCAAACTTTCTTAATGGAAATTTAGCTTATAAGTGTGTGTCAATGTTCATGAGTTAAACTTTCTTGAAAAGCCAACAAGTTCTATTATTGTTCATGAGCATGTGACAAGTTTAGCTCATGAACACATGAACACAAACAAGTCAAAGTTAAACTTACTGATGCCCACATTTTGCATAAACTGAAAAGCAAAAGTATTGAAGATAGTTCACTAAATCTCTCCAATGGAGGAAAGTGCTATATTATAAACTTAGTCAGTGTTTGTTCATGAATGTTTTACTCGTTTCAATGAATTATCTAGGAACTTGTATTAATCAAAAGAAAAACTGTGATGCCTACCTTCAAATAGAATAGGAAGCCAGCCTGGCCCACTTAAGTCCTTAAGATCAGGCAAAAGTCAAATTGGAGGTTCTCATTGACAAAGAAATTAAGCCAATCCTGGAGTAAAAAAAAGAAGACCAAAACATGATGACTGAAAGTAATATTTTCAACAAATTTATAGTTGAAATTTTTTTATTTTGGCAGCTAGTCAATAAATCTCGAAGTCTAGGGATTTTGAAGTTTCACAACTTAAAAACCCCTTTAATTTGAAATCAATCGGAGTTCAAGACCACCCATCCTGAAATACATAATTTTAGAAGAACCGCATCTGCATGCATGACCATAAGTCCGTAACACAACTTGAATAGTATGCATAGGCCGTCTCTAAATCAAATCTAGAAATGTAAATGATACCTTTCTAAGAGGATGGTCCTTGGGCAGAAAGCTTCCTATCGTTTTCCCATAAACTTCACACGTCGAGAAGTGAATGAGACGCTTGCTATTTTCTGAGCAATACTTGACCTGCACAACTAAATCTTGTCACAATAAAGCACAAAAATACCAAATAATACACAGACAATCCAACTGGAAAGGAACAAGGGCAGGGATCTCGGAACTCACAACCGGGAGAGCATCAATGAAATTGCTGTAGATGGTGTCAAGTGGACGGGTGTTATAGTCCGCAGGAGTGCAGATTGCCGCCAGATTAATAGTCTGTAATGAGAACAGAATTTGTTCAACAAATGCCTTGCGATGATGGCGAAAGAAAGATTCGCTCAAACCATTAGATCAAAGAACAAGCCGCTGAGAAGAAAAGATGAGGTCGACAAAAAGAGAGAAATGCAGCACCGCGCAAATCACATTGAAAACAGAAAACGCAAGAGATCCGGATCAGATCTATTCCACGGGGCAAGAGAACTAACTAAATCCGACATCTTGATGAGTCCCTCCAGCCTGGAATCGTGCTTGATATTGAGGCGGTGGAACTGGATCCGGCCGCGCGACGCCTCCTGCCCCTCCGCTGGGTCGAGTAGGTGCTTGATCTTGTCGCTGTAGACGTCCACTGCCAGCACCGTGTGGGGCGTCTCGGCCATCAGCTTCTCGCACAGGTGGGAGCCTATGAATCCCCCAGCCCCAATCATGCAGATCGTCATCGCCTCGATCGGCTTCCCGTCAAGATCCAACCTCGCAGTCGATGCCATAGCCGATGCGCTCAAAATTCCTCTATCTACCTGCGAGATCTGCCAAAACGACAGAACAAAATTGAAGAAGGAAAAAGAAGAAAGAGGAAGCAAGAGGAATGCGGAGGGAGTAGCGAACCTCTCGGTGGCGTCGATTCACCTTCCTGCCGACAAGTGCGGTAGAAGAGAGGAAGAGCG